>JANZLF010000002.1:1067729-1078632 GCA_026546835.1 Erythroxylum foetidum
ATGAAGGCGGTTCTCTCATCCGAAAAGTTGATGCTGTTCGTTATGTGAAGTTGCTCAGGGCTATATATATTCCATCTAATGGTGTTAGTGAATTGCTTGAACTACATGGAGAAACCGACTCTTCAATGGTATCTTTTAACGACTTTCTTGTTATGTTTAATGATCCTGATTGGGGTTTTGGTGTCATGTCCACACTTCTTAAGCTTGAAATGGGTGATAGGAATAGACATGAGAACCATGTTTGCTCAGTCTGCCGCTACCCGATTATAGGGTCTCGCTTCAAGGAGGCTAAATCCAACTTTAGTCTATGTAACCAATGCTACAGTGAGGGAAAGGTTCCTCCTGCTTTTAAGAAAGACGAGTACACATTTAAAGAGTATGGAAATGAGGCCGAAGCAGTGAAAGACAAGTGTATGTGTTTTACCATGCAGTCTCATAAAGGCTGACTCTTATTTTCCCTGTTTTATCCGTCAAGTTTAGTTTTGCAGTGTGACAAGTATAGCTTTTACTAATTGTGTGCAGTGGTTATCTGGCCTTTGTATAATGAATCTGTTAAAGCTGCATCTTTGATTTCCATATCCAAGTAGGTCTTCTACATTTTTGTACCCTTTTTTGTTCTATATTTGTGTTCAAACACTGTATATCACCCTTAGCTTTGATTTTGACCAAATGCTGAATAACAAACGATTTCCAGTTTGCTTATTATTTCCAGATGCCAATGACTGCCAGATTGTTCTATCGCACTCTAAGGGATGTATTTATTGGAAAATAGGAGTTCCGGATTTGTTTCCTTTCCTTTGGAATGGTATGGTCCTTGTTTCTCGTTGTTGATTGTTTACTTGTTTTTCCCTTGAAGTTGTGATTGAGGGTTAAGATTTCGGTACTTGTTAGGCATAGGAGGACGTGTTTTTGTAAATGGGGGTTAGACAGTGAGATTTTATAAGATATCAATGAGTCCGTCGAGCCGTTGAATAATGTCGTTTTGTTTGCCCGTTTTTTAGTGATTGAATAACATGACCGGAAAACTAGTTTACACTTAGCTTGAATTCAACATGAAACATGGTCATACTCAAGTGGTGCAAGAAGTCTTGAATTTGAGTCCTAAGCTCTTTGGCTACGTTTAAAAGGTATCAAGTGTTGCTGATCCAAAGGGTACAAACTGCTTGTAAACTCCTAATGCTTTGCTCTTTGAGGAGAATTGGGAAAAAAATCCTACATTGTTCATGTGTTTCGTAAAGGTAATCAATGTGCAGATTTTTTAGCTCGTTTAGGCTCGAGATGCCCACATTCGGAGAGCGTCTGGAATACACCCCTATCTGATCTCCCTCACTATCTGCGTGCTGATGGGCAGGGTGTAACATTTACTCGTTAATTTTTTTGTTTGTTCGTCTGCTGTAACAAAAAAAAAGTTTGACTTTGACACGACAATTTGTCACATGACTCTCCTTATTGCACCCTTTATTACCATTTTCTGTCAACCTTCATGATTTTGTAATTTTGTTTGGCAAATCATGATTAGTACATGTTTGGTTATCATTACTATCAAAGAAACCCAATAATCAGGCGTAATTTGCTTTCATTTGGCATCTATTGGAGTGAAAGTAAGTGATTGTGGACCAACGAATCTAACTGAAAGGTCAATGGTTCAGCCATAGTGGTGATTATAGCGTGAATAGCTAAAGGAAAGTGACCCAACAGAAACAACTTTCACCTTAAATTTTTCAAAGTGAAAATGTGTACCTAAAACGATTTAGGAAACAGCTTCCTTATCAATTAGCATCATTTTCTCGATGTTGCAATTATGATCAAAACCACCCCACCGATTCTCTCTCTTGTTGCTTTAGGTTTGTATTATTATTCATTGTAGAGTTCACCAAGTCTTTCTGAAATTGCAAGCAATCATCAGGATTTCAGATGTTATAATTCATTTTGTTGCAGATTCCAGCGACAGAGCGGCTGCTTTGATCGAAACATGTAAGAATAATAAATTTTCTGAATCAAGGGTAACGATGTTATCGCACCAAAGCACAACCAAATCGGTACGCCACTCTATCAAATAAATGATTTTGAATTGTTAATTAATGTAAAAATTTAAGTAAATATTACACATTTTATAGATATTAAAAAAGATAGAATATTATCATAAAATAAACGTTTTAACCATGTTAAGTGGAAAATTTTGACACTAAAAAAGGGAAACAATGGTAATAATTAAAATTTTGATAATTATAAGTAGTTTAAATGGTTCTTTATAAAACCGATTAAAGATTAAATAAAATTAAAAAATTCGAAACATGTTTGAAAAAGATTATTCTTATCTAAATTTGAAGTTTAATTTAAAAAGAAGATTTTAAAGTAAAAATTAATTAAGTAATTTTAATTTATAATAATTTTATTAATTTAAAAAATAGTCTGATTAATTATTGATAACATAATTTATTAGAGTAAATCGAATTAAAAAGTTTGATATCGAGTTATAAAGTCAGTCGGTTTGAGATTTTTATAATTAAACCTGTCAAACCGTTGGATTTTTTAATATTGCTAATAATTATTAAAAATTAATCTTGTTATTAGTAGTTATTACTAATATTATTAAATACAATAAATTTTTAATTTATCAATAATAGTTATTGAAGTTGGAGAAATATCTTATTAGTGAGGGATAAGTTATGTCATCAATTCAAATTTAGAATTGGAAACGGTGTATCTACTGTTTTCTGGCAGGATTCTTGACATCCGCAAGGTACTCTGAAGACCTTGTTTACACCGAGAGCGATCAATGGATCGGAGCTTTTGCTCACAGCACGAGTTTCTGAAGTCATACTTAATAATAATTGGAGATTGAGTGAGGTATCCATGGATCTCATAAGGCACCTTGATGTACCTAGGTATTTCCCAAATGGCTCCTTACCCGATTGCCTGGAATGGTTAGCTAACCCCACCAAAAGATATACCAATGTTTCAGTCTATCAATTATTGCGACCCCCCTTATCGGATATTCCTTGGCACAAGCTGGTATGGTCCAAATACAGTAAATCTCGGTGCTCCTTTACCTTATGGCTTGCCTTCCAACAAAAGTTGCAAACAAGGGACAAACTATCCTATCTACATACACCTAATCACTGATTTCTATGCATCTCAGCTAATGAATCCATCGACTACTTATTCTTTGAATGCACATTCTCTAAAACAATTTGGGACCATTGCCTCACCCATTTTAATTTGCCCATCCTTAACCAGCCTAACCTTTCAGCTATCCTTTCCTGGTATAGAACTGCTTCCTATACCAGGATCTCGATCATAATTCACTTCCCTCTTCTGCTTTTCAATACTGTTTATCATATCTAGACTGAACGTAATGCCAGAATTTTGAAGAATGAAATCATGGATGTAGAACGAGTGTATCTCAAAGTAATATCTCAAGTTAGGGAACTTCTCAACCTATACACAGAGAGGAGGTTGATTCTTCACTAACTTTTGCAAGTTGATTGCTCAGACTATTCTAGGTAAACAGCAAGTGAGGTCCTCATAGGATAGGCCATCCATCACTGAGGGTCTTAACATGCCTAATTCGGAGGTTCAGCACTATCACTTCCACGTGGTAGTCTTCTTCGTGGACAAACAATCAATTTTGTCTCCAGTCGTTTCAGCAAATAGAAGGCCATTTTGGTTAACGAATGTTTAAGTGCAGATTTGACTTCAGTATCTCATTGGGATTGCCTCTACTGGGATAGAGAATTAGTTAGCTTAAATTTCTCATTCGAATTATTGCTTCTTTGGTATGAATCTGGTTGAGTATATGTGTTATGTTATTGAATGGCTGTAGAAATGCTCCATTCAAAGTTATAGATATTCCTAAATGTTTTTATCTTGAATTGTACTGTAGTTAGATGCTATGTATTAGCTAGTTGTGTCTTCCATGACACTTGTGCGTGAACTCTTTTATACATATCTTTGTTTTTATTTATAAATTTTTCTGACTTAAAAAAAACACTCAATTAGTTTAGTTGACAATTGTAATAAAGGAAACATAAAGCTTCACTTATAATTACAACGCCTCCTCGGTCCTCACCGTTTCACTCTTCCCACAAATAATATTTCTTTTCTCCGCAAATGGGCTCTCTAAAATTTAGTTATATTGAATTCGCAGCTTTTTTGGTTTTTTTGGAGCCCTTCGAGGTTTCTTGGTCTTCTTCAGCATCAGCAGGTTCATAAAAAGTTAAATGGCTGGATCCTCGTGCTCATAAAATAGCATAGACCGAAAGCAATAAAAACAGATTACATGTTCGCACCTCGGCCCGACCCAAGTTGTTCCTTTTTGGTACGACACCGACACCACCAAAAACTGCTCTTAGGCTTAAGACATGCAATAGTCATGTTTTGTCATCCATTTCGTGTGAAAGAAAATTCTTATTTTGTTCGAACACTAACACTACTCTACTACTACTACTATCTGCTGCAATGCAGTGCTCTTCGAAACGAACAACTAATTGTCATGAGAAGTACACGAACTAGTTCGATCATGACAACCTTAAACCAGAAGTCAGTAGTGCACATTTCACGCATGATTTTAGTGCTTATAATGGCATTAACACTCATGAAGGTATCAGCAGAATCTTCTTGGTGGCCATTATCACCAACATCATCCCTTGATCTTCAGTCCCAACCCATCCCAGATCGGAAGGAACAGGGAACGACAGGTCGTTCGACGTTTGTGGAAGAAGAAGACTATGGCTTCTGGGATCCTACGCCTGGTTCAGGAGGAAGCTATTGGGCACCTATTCCACACGAAGAAGATGATTAGAGAGCTGATGTTGAGCTTAACTCTTCTGTCTTCATCATCCCAATACGTTATACAGTAATTGTAGTTTTCTTAAGCTCACCAGAAACCTAAAAATTTCCTGGTTTCATTCTATTCATGCTTGTATGTACTATGAATAATTGAAGATACCGACATGGATTAAAAAAAAAAAGAAGCAAAATATTCGGCTAGAAAACAGATTAATAAATTAATATACAATATTATTTTACATAAAATTACCTGATTCATATTTGGATTTAAATGAATTGATAACGTATCAGATTTATTATTTTGTTTCGATTCAAAAAAAATTATAATTAAACAATTTAATATCATTTAAGAATAAAATATGATGTTATTTTTATTATGCTTAATAAAATAATTTTATTTTATTTAATGATTTAATGTGATTAATTAATCGATTATTTAATAAAATGTGAATTTTTTTACACATAAAAATTGTCGAATTAACAAAGTCTGAGGTGTGGGCCATTAATTAGCTAAGCCCAAAGTTATGGCCTCGCTTCTTATCTAGGTTTGGTTGGGGCTGACAACTTTGAAATCTCAAATTCAAAGTGAGCATCCATAACATTATTATAGTTTATTCGATGACGATTCGATTCAATCTAATTGTTGAGTTAGGTTCTTCGATAATTCAATTCAATTTGGTCGTTCCAATAAATTGTTCAAATTTGGCATGATACTTGATCGGACTCATGTGATGGAAATGTTCTAAAACAATATCTTTTTGAGTACATTTTATTTAAAAAAGGTGATTTGTTCTTCAATTTTTTAAATTATAAATTAAAACAACATTGTTTTAGATGAATATTATACTGAAAATATATTATTCAAAAGAAAAGCTTTAGATTGACGCCTAAAATATTTTTTCAAAATTGATCAATCGTTAGGACTATTTCTATCAATGATTAAAAGCCCTAATAGGTTTGATCGATTAAATTGTAAAAATTTTGAATTGATCAATTTTTTTGTTCGATTTTTAACTTTTCAGTTCGATTTATTTTAATAACTCTTATGTTTTAAAATTGATTAATTTATTAATTAATTGTATATTTTTTATAAATTAATAAATTCTTATAAACTAAAATAAATTAATTAATTTTAATTTAACAATTTCTTTTTAATTAAATTTAATTTTTTTTGTTAAAAATTTTAAATTTTTTTATTTTATTGAATCTTTAATTAGTTTTATGGTGGTCTGCTGCCGATTAATTTTTTTACACCTTAAATTTTTATATTAATTTAATTTCTAGTCTAATTTTTAAAACATTAATTTCTGCAAATCCTATCATTATTCTCGGAACGAAAGAAGATGAATGGAGGATTTCACCGGAAATCTACCACTTGCACACAGTCAGCTATAACATGTGACAGAAGTCTTAGTTACGTAGCCTAGATAGAATGTGAAAGAGAAATAATGAAGAAATGCGGAAAATACTTTATTTCGATTTTATAACTTCAAACAAGCTTTCCGAGGCTGAAACGAGCACGAATCCGTCTACCCCTTCATGAGAGTTGCTAACCACAACACGTTAAAGCCTTTCTGTAGCTTTCTATATACGTGAACCTCTAAATTGGTCAGAGTATTTGTACGTTCACAATTTGCTACAACAGTTACCGGAAACCTTAACCTTCTATATATAGCATCCATATTGGGTCTCCCCATCATGGTTTCAATATGGGTCTGGTCTACACTGATCAAGATCTATTTTTTCCTAGACTTCGGCCATTAATCCAGATCATTTATTGTGTCATTTTATTATCTTTATCCTGATCAAATTACGTAATTTAACTGATAAATTATTTAAAACCGATAAAATGCAATTAATAAGTGTCCACCGAATGAGAAAATTTCTAACATTCTCTCCCTTGGATAATAATCATATTGACTCTAGTTTAAAACTAGTTCAAAAGCATGGTTAAGTCACGCTATTGTATTGGTACCAAGTTTAAAACAAAACATTTGATCCAAAGATAATGAAAATCCATCATTACGTCCCGTAAAGCTTTCAATACCAAAAAATATCAAACACATATGTTATGTGTGGCATAGGTTCAATATAATCAGGCATATCTAATGCCCTACTAACATGAACAAAAAAATAAAATGTGGCAGAAAAAGATGATACTTGTATTATCTAATATGTATCATCTTTCTGTTTGTAAGTCTCGATTTCTCTAAACTTTATGCTAAACCGCATATGTGAAATGGCATAAGAGAAATCTTGTTTTCTCTCATTAAACTCTAAATTGCATTATCATTGAATGCTACACTACAATAGAGAACATCTTTATGTTCTCTTACTAAATGCTAAACTGCATGAGAAAACACCTATGAGATTAAACACTTATATTCCCCCCGGTGTCATATCAAAATTGATGGATATACATATTAAACTATATATGTCCTAATGACATATATCCAAGGTTAATCAATATATATGCCCAATGATCTTAAAAAATGCTTAAAATCAACATAAATCTTAAAATTTCATTTTTATTATGACAACATATAATAATATATATGACTGAGGATAAACAATCATCATCTTTATTGATTAACCTCTATATTGTCATAATACATCAAAATGTACAAACATACAAGGAGCATACATAATGATCACTAACTAACAACGTCTAAAGGCTTCAATACACCCATCTTATATAGATATCTTTCAAATACATGTGGGAAAAGTCCTTTAGTTAAAGGATTAGCTAACATTTCCTCAGTCCTGAAATGCTCCACCTCATTGTCACATTTCTTTATATACTCATTTATGGTCAAGTATTTGACCTTCAAATACTTAGACCCTGTGATATTCTTCTTGTTGTTACTAAACAACACTGTAACAAGATTATCATAATACAACTGGATAAGCCTAGCCATTTAATCAACCACATATAACTTAGAAGTTAAGTTCCTGATCCATACCGCTTGTGTAGCAACCCCGTAATATGCACAAAATTATGCATGTATAGTAGAGGAAGTCACTAGTGTCTGCTTGACACTCTTCCAGGATAATACACCATCCGCTAACATGAAAATGTAACTTAGAGTGGACTTTCTATCATCCTGATACACGACAAAATAAGAATTTGTATACTCGATGAGGTTTAGGTTGTTAAACCTTCTATATGTTAACATATAATCCTTAGTTATCTTTAAGTATCTAAATACTCGCTTAACTGCATTCAAGTAGTTTATACCTGGGTTAGCCAGATACCAACTTAGTAGTTCAACAGTAAATGCAATGTTCGACTTAGTACATACCTGGGCATAATTCATGTTATCGATTGCACTTGAATATGGAACATTCCTCATAGCCTCTCTCTCTATTTCATTCTTTGGACACTATGCCAAAGATAATCTCTCACCATGAGAGATAGGTGCTACAACAAGTTTATAGTCAACCATATTAAACCTTTATAACACACGCTCAATGTATGCACTCTGTGAGAGGCCCAATAAGTGCTAAGATCTGTCTCGGTGAATCTAAATACTAAGGACAAAAGAAGCTTCACCCAAATCCTTCATGTCAAAATACTTGGCCAAAAGTTGTTTAAATTCATGCAATATGATTAAGTCATTTGATGCGAGTACTATATCATCAACACAAAGTAATAGTAAGATTACTTTGCTTCCCCGAACCTTATAGTACAAGTATATTTCAACTTTGTGTTCCACAAAGTTGAAAGAAGTTAGAGCCTTGTCAAACTTAAGGTACCACAGTCTGAAAGTAAGTTTCAAACAGTATATTAGTTTTCTTAAATTACCAATCTTGTCAATCGCTCCTCGATCCTAAAACCCTTCAGGTTTATCCATATAGACCTCTTCATAAAGGTCATCAATTAGGAAAGCGGTCTTGGAATCCATCCAATGTAGCTCTATATCGTAATGATATACTATTGCCATAATTGCTTTGAATGCATACTTGGAGGATAAGGGAGAGAAGATAACATTAAAGTCAACCCCTTCTCTCTGAATGAACCCTCTGGCAACCAATTGAACCTTAAACTACTCAACTTTGGCCTGAGTGTCCTTAACGGTCTTAAACAACCATTTACAACTGATGAGTTTGTAATGTTAAGGAAAATCAACTAGCACTCATACCTTATTATGCTTCATGGATCGCATCTCATACTTCATTACATCCCACCACAAATTCACATGGGGTTTAGAGATAGATTCTATAAAAGTAACTAGATCCGCAACATGTCCAATTTCATAGTTTCGTTCACTTAAATAGACAATGTAATTAGATGAGATAGTAGGTCGTTTCACTCTAGCGGATCTGCACAACTTTATTAGTTCTTGTACCCCAGGAATGTTTGTTTGTACAAGTATAAGTTCATGTTCCTGTACAAGCATGGTACTTATACATTATCCACGGGACCTGACTGTATGAGTGCTGGATATGGAATAACTATAGTATTCGTCCCGCTATTATTTGAAGGGTGAGAGGGCTCACCCTCATCATAGACATCATATTCCATAAACTTATTTATCTGTGATTCTACTATTCTGGCCCCCTCCTTTTCTATAGTAAAATATATAACCTTTAAAGTGGTCGGGATATTCAACTAAATATCAACGAGTTGAACGAGCTTGCAATTTGTATCCATAAGGATTATACAACCATATCTTAGCAAGGCAGCTTAATAAGGCTTCCACTCTTTCCAGATAATCAGGTAGGTTAGTCTTACTTTACATTAACTTTATTATGTCCTTTAAGGTCTGATCGCGCTTTTCGGCTACATCATTTTGCTCAAAACTACTTGATATAGTGAATTCAGTCACTATTCCACAAGATTCTACATATCTGGCAAACAAACCCTTTTTCCTATCCTGAAACACCATGTTTGTCACAATACTATCTTAACCAGTAAGTTTTGACAATCTTGATGGTTTTTTCGTGTTAGTTTTCAACCTCATTCTTAAAGATCTTGAATTTATCAAGAACTTTCAAAATTTTCCTTAAGCAAGAACATATACCCGTAACAGGAATAATCAATCAATAACCATCAGAAAATATATAGAATTGAATAATGTAACTGCATAGGGTCTACTAATATTCACTATGAGATCCAACAAGCTAGAATCTTGAGTTGACCACCTTTTTCTTTATTTTAGTCAACTTACCTCTTCAATAGTCACACATTTCCAGATCATCAAAATCCAAAGTTGTAAAACTATTATCTTTAATCAATCTCGCAACCCCAGCTCTGGAAATGTGGCTTACCTTTTATGTCATAACATGTATGATTTATCCTTTATCACGACTTTATTTTCCATAACCTATTTAGCAAGATATGAAGAAGCATCTATCTAATTCAGGACAAGACATATTCTATATAAACTATATGACAAGAAAGTTGTATCAATATGTTTTGTATTAAACGACAACTGTATATAAAATTAATACAAATATCAAATTCCTTATAAAAGACAGTATATAAAATGTGTCCTATAAAAACCAAAATGAACCTTATATCTAGGTTCAAACATACATCCTTTATCTGTGACGCCCTAATACCCCCTGGGAGGATACGGGAGCGCCACGCAGACAACATAACATACATACATACAGAACGGAAACAAAACCAAAACATACGAAACATTGACCATGCAATCTCAATAGCTCAAAGCAGAAGCAGTTCGGAGAAAACATAAATCATAATGCACTGAGCTTAAATACAACTTGTTCCAAACCGGAACCAACCTGAATTAAGGTCATTACAAACCTTCAAATAATTCCAAAGCCATACACCTCAAAGACAAGCCAAAACAAACTCCAAAATTACAATTTTAACAAAACAAGACTCAGACTTCATTGGCCATTATGGTTAACTCGTCCCAATCCTTGTGTCCTTCTCTCGGAACCTACACGGGGCAAATCTACCGTGCTAAGCAAACAAACCCTTTTTCCTGTCCTGAAACACCATGTTTGTCATAATACTATCTTAACCAATAAGTTCTGACAATCTTGATGGTTTTTTCGTGTTGGTTTTCAACCTCATTCTTAAAGATCTTGAATTTATCAAGAACTTTCAAAATTTTCCTTAAGCAAGAACATATACCCG
>JANZLF010000002.1:1109497-1123522 GCA_026546835.1 Erythroxylum foetidum
GATTTAGATGAGCTACTGCATCAACCAGGTGTGAAGACAGATTGAAATCAGTCTTCAAGTGGGAGATTGTTAGTTATCCCATATTGAAAAGAAGAGAGGGAGGGAGGTGGTTCATCAACTATAAATAAACCCCCTCCCCCCTCCATTTAAACCCATCCAAAAACCAAAGCAAATTTATTAACTCTTAGTAAGAGTGGTAAATTTTGGTGAGTAAATTTTTGGGGTGTATTGGGATAAGGGTTTGAGAGAGTATGAAAATACTAGTGACTTGAGTGTTGAGTGTAAACACTTGTAAGTGTTATTTTTTCTCCCTAATAAAAGGGTGTGCAGTAGCCCCGAAGACGTAGGCACAATTTGGCCGAACTCCGTTATCAAATTTTGTGTTGTTTTATTGTCGCTTTTTGTTGCATAGAAATAGTTTAATTTCCTAACAGATACTTTGTTTTATAGGATGTTTAAATCTAAATATTTCCCATTGGGGATTTTCTAAAAGCACAGAAAGGCAATAATCTAATCTTTATTTGTTCTAGTATCCATGCTTCAATTAATTTGTTATGATTAGGTCTCGATGGAGAGTAGGCAATGATAGGAGTATTCTTGTGGGTTTGGATCCATAGATTCCCAAGCAAGGCAGTTTTGTTACGGAAAATGGGCATATGTTTGTGAATAGATTTTGGAGGGTATGTGACTTCCTGAAAAATAGTGGTAAAAGGTATAATATTGGGTTACTTATAGAATATTTTTCATCTAGTGACGTTCGTGTTATTCTCACTATACCATTTGGTGTTCATAGTGTGGAGGATTCAATGCTATGACATTTTGAGAAGAGAAGTAATTATACAGTTAAATCTAGCTATCATGTTAGCAGGAGTTCATCCATGGTTAATAACTCGAACCCAAATAGAGAAGTATGGTGTAGAATATGGAAGCTTAAAGTTCCCCTCAAAGTTCGTGATTTCATGTGGAGAACGACTAAAAATGTGATACCGATGAAGATGAATATGAGAAGTTGGAATGTTGGAGTTTATGACGATTGCTTATTTTACCCTATGCAAGAAACTGTGGATCGTTTATTCCTATATTATCCTTATGTAATAGAAGTTTGGAGAGTTGCTGGTTTGGAAGTGTCACCTTTAAACTCTTCTTTTACTGACATATTTTTGCAGATTTGTTTATCCTTGAATAAGGAGAAAGTTGCCTATTTTGCTATGATTTGTTGATACATATGGCGGAGCATAAACGGCTTGTGTTGGTCCTAAAAAATAACGACAGTGTTGTAGCTAGTTCAAGCGGCGACTGCTCTTCTGCAAAACCGGAGAGACTGGAATGTGTTGAAGCCCGCTGCTGCTTCGTTACACCAGATTGGTGGACAACAAGGTGCTAGAAATGGCATCATTAATCTGGAAAATTCTCATTGGCAGGCATTTGTTGATGTCGCAATATTTCAGTGGGAAGATTTCACAAGTTTTGTGGTGGTCTTTTAAGATCTTAAAAGTGGTTTTATCAAAGCTATATCTGGTTACTAAGAAGGTGTTAAAAGTGTTGTTGTGGCGGAGGCATTTGCCTTGCGTGAGGTGTTATTACATGTAAAGTCTCACTTTCGTGATGAAGGCTTAACTTTTACAAATTTCCAACATTTATTTCTTGCTTTGTCCTCTCATTCTCTTGATGTTTCTAACCTAGGATTGATTGTTAAAGATTGTTTGCTTATTCTTGAGTCTAGACTGGATATACAAGTTCGTTGGATTCGAAGAAACTTGAATGGAGTTGCTCATCAACTTGCTAGAGCATCCATTAGATTCTCCCCTTTTGTTTCTTGGAAGGTTGTTGCGGATGTTATCATCCAATTCTTCATTTGATTAATGAAATGGTTATATTATTTCCACAAAAAAAGGCACGGATCGAATTCTTAGGCCCAAAAACCAAACCCTATGGATCTAAGGACTCGTTTGATTCAAAATTTAGTGACTTTTTTGTTGAACTTTTTGAGGGTGAATAAGTACTTTTTTCTATCGCAAAAGTTTTTTTTAAAAATAAATATTTGACTGTAAAATAAAAAAGCACTCTTTTAGTAGGTATAACTTTTTAGCAGCCAAAATATAGCTTTTTAAGAAGTTCAAATTTGGAACTTATCAAAAAAAATACTTTTTTCACAATACCCACAAACTCATTTTCACGTTTATTTTAGATTTATAAAATATTATTGGAATTTTTTTATATTTTAATATTTATTTTTGATATTAATTTTACTTATGTTATAATTCATATAAAAGATTTAGTTAGATATATTTTCATTTATGTTTCATAGGGTTTAAAATTATATAATAATTAATATATTGTACTTTGTATATTGATTAATATACTTTAAATATTTATATACGTAAATAATTTTATTACAAAATAAAATATAGTTAAAATTAATAAAATATTTTTTATTTTTATGTTGTCAAACAGTCAACTATATGAAGCTCTTTAAAATCTATTTTTTAATTGATAGTCAAAAATCAAATGGCTTTTTAGAAAATCTCTTATAAAAAAAGCTCTATTGACAAAAATTTTGCTGATATAAACATGTTCAAACTACTTTTTGAGCAATCGGTAAAAGAGATTTTTAGTTGAACACCTGGACACAACAATAAAGTGACACCTAATTAATTTATAATTTGAGTTCTATGCGAAACTAGTACTAAAAATTTCATCTTTTTTCTAAAGTAGGAATCATGGTCGTTATTTTTTAGATGTATATTAGGTACATATTCGGATTAATGCAATACTCTACAAATTACACCAACAATATTTTGCATTAGGCACGTCCTATACAACAGGCTCGATCGGGAGAGAGTGTAGGTATTCTTTAAGAACAGGTTGCTACCTTTTAGGAATAAAGAAATTCAAGATCGTTATACTTAATTTAAAATTAACAGATGAAATTATTAACTTAATTTATATAATAATAATTTTCAATTTTTTGTTTTTCAATATCTTATTCATATAAATATAAAATTTTATTTCCATTTGCAAATTTTTTAATTTAAAAATTGATGTTGAAAATGGTAGTCGTAAGTAATAAAATAATTTAACGGGACAACTTGTCTGAAATCATATAGCTGCTCAAGTTTATTGAGTTATCATATCTCTCATTATAGGTAAACAATAATCAAAATCAAAATTATATAGAACATTGAGTGGTCAAGTTAAAAATGAATCAAAACCAAATAATTATTTTAGTTAGAGTAGTACAAGTCTTTGAGGATCGACAGGATTTTGAAACTAACCTGCGGACACGGACAGGAAATTTTGAAGAAAGCATATCTCAATTGGAAAATGAAAAACAGACAAACATGTCTTTACTCAAAAATTTCGCAATCAAAATTGGGATGGTATTTGAGTTCGGAATCAGCCTGATTTGAGGTTAACAACTCAAGTATTGATTTACCAGATTTTAAACTTATGATTAATTGGGGTTATGTTAGTAGAGTTTTTGTCAGTTGAATTTTTTCTATAAATCTTTTTTGAATCTGGTTCTGCCGGATTTTGGCTGAACTGTGCGTTGCCGTTTGGATCCATGAGTCTGCTGCTTCCAGTGACGATCCCAACGTGAAGGTACCTGCAAAACCAAGGAAGGCACATCGGGGGTTGTGTCCCAATCAGCCCCTCCGACGCTCAAGTTAGTCTTTTGGTGAAGGTGGGATTGCCGTAAAAGCCAGAGAATTAGGTTTATTATTACGTACCTCTGTTATGGGAGAATTATACCTTATATAAGGGATGGATGCTAGGGTTAAACCTCTACGTGTTTGCATGTGAGTCTCTTACCTACAGATGGGCTGAGAAGAGTATGGATCGGGCTTGGGCTTCGAGACTTGTTCTATGAAGAATGGACCGATCGACCCATAGGTTGTCTTGACTGGGTCCGGGCCCAGCGTCGTCGACCCGACCAGAATTTTTTTCTAAAAAACTAATTGATTATTTGATTGTTATTTTAAAAAGAGTTTTTTTAAAGAGTTTCATACAGTAGACTGTTTGACAACATAAAAATAAAAATATTTTTAATTTTAACTATATTTTATTTTGTAATAATAATTATTTATACGTATATATATTATTTAAAGTATAACAATATATTAATTATTATATAATTTTAAATCATATGGAACATAAATAAAAATATATGTAACTAAATCTTTTATATGAATTATAACACAAGTAAAACTCATATAAAAAAGATATTAAAACATAAAAAAAAGTTAAACAATATTATATAAATTTAAAAATAAATATTTAAGTTGATTAAATAGTTAAATACCTAACAACTACACAAAAGCTTGGAGAAAATGAGTTTGCAAGATAAATATAAAGATGAGTTTGTGGGTATTATGAAAATTATGTGTAAAACTTAATTGTAAAAGGGACTAAAAAATATATTCATTAATTGATTCAAAAAATCTACTCAAAAAAATCATTTGAGAGGCTTTTTTTAGAAGCATCAAATTTGAGCTTCTTAAAATACTATATTTTAACTAATAAAAAAGTTATATCTATTAAAGAAGTACTTCTTTATTTTACAGTCAAATACTTATTTTTCTTAAAAAAAGCTTTTGTGGTGGAGAAAAATGCTTATTGACCTAAAAAAATCATCCAATAAAGTTATAATTGAGTCATAATTTAATTATAACTTTATTTAAATTTGGTTATAATTATTATCTCGAACTAAATTTGTTAAAATTTTTATAAATGAGACATACATAGTTTAACTTGATTTATAGTAATTTAATCAAAATCATGTTGTTATAAGTTTAAATTCATTTATTTTAATTTAAGAATTAATGCACAGACTTTTTATTTTTAATTAAATCACAAAACAACATCTAATTTAATAAATCATAACAAAAATTAATAAATAAAAATAGTTGATTATAAACTCAATTTAAAATTTTAAAATTATTTAATAAATTAATAATTTAAATATAATTATTATCTCGAATAGAATTTTTATGAGTGAAATATAATTTTAGTTATATGAAATTAAATCAATAGAAATTTAATGAAAACTGTCTTGTTATAATTTTAAATTCATTCGTTTTAATTTAAGAATGAAGAAATTTTATTAAGATGGTAATTAAAATTTAACTATAAATTATAATATTGAGTGCAACTAATGAAGAAATATGGGCCCTCTCTATTGGTAGAGAGACTCGCGAGGAAGCATATGACCGAACCAGATCTCCATTTTCATTTACATTTCGTATAATAATTTCAATCTCCGTAACCATTAGCCTCTCCGCTTCACAAATGCTATCTTCTTCTTGATCATCTATAGGCTATACATCCAAAACTCTCGGATCTCAGGTACGTGCGATCTCATACTCCATTTCTTTTGTGTTAATGTTTTGAACAATTGATTCCGAATTACATTGTATCCCATTTTTGACTTTCGAATTTGGTGATTTTGGTAGGTATTGAATTGTGTTGATTGATATTAATTTGGGTGAGTTGGAAAATGTTGACGAAATTCGAGACGAAGAGCAATAGAGTGAAGGGACTGAGTTTTCACAGCAAGAGACCATGGATCTTGGCGAGCTTGCACAGCGGCGTGATCCAGCTATGGGATTATCGGATGGGCACTCTCATTGATCGATTCGACGAGCACGAAGGCCCTGTTCGCGGCGTCCATTTTCACACCTCTCAACCTCTCTTTGTTTCTGGCGGTAGGTTTTCAAATCCGGTTTTGTTACGTTGTGGATCTGGGATTTGGGTATGATCCAGTTGCATTGGGTAAATTTTGCTTATGCAGGAGACGATTACAAGATTAAGGTGTGGAATTACAAGCAGCACCGGTGTTTGTTTACGCTTATTGGTCATCTTGATTACATCCGCACCGTTGAGTTTCACAGCGAGAGTCCGTGGATTGTGAGTGCCAGTGATGATCAGACTATTCGAATCTGGAACTGGCAGTCCCGGACATGCATTTCGGTGCTAACTGGACACAATCATTATGTTATGTGCGCTTCTTTCCATCCTAAGGAGGATTTGATCGTGTCAGCATCGTTGGATCAAACTGTGCGTGTTTGGGATATTGGTGCTCTGAGGAAGAAGACAGTAGCTCCTACCGATGACTTGCGATTTGGTCAGGTGAATACAGATTTTTTTGGTGGGGTTGATGCCATCGTTAAGTATGTCCTGGAGGGTCATGATCGGGGTGTTAATTGGGCCTCATTCCATCCCAATCTGCCACTTATTGTTTCAGGAGCAGACGATCGGCAAGTCAAAATTTGGCGAATGAATGGTACGTGTTTTGTTCTGTTGCTTAAAACTATAGCCTCAAAAGATGGGAAATGTTGACAATAATTGTTTAGCCAATATGAAGATCCGTGTACCCAAAACAAAGTAAAAAAAGAAAGGACCCGAAATCTTTATTGTTGAGTATAGGATTACACATCCTCTTGTTGTTAGTTGGAGTTGTTGTGTATTAAACCAATATGAATGGTGCCCTTGATCAATATTCATTTTTGAAAACAAAATTTGGTTTGGAGTAGAGGTCCTCCAATTACTAGGTCTGATTCTTAAGCTTTGGATGTAAAACGAGCATGGATCACAGTACCTAATGAGATGACAAAGCAATATTGCAATTTTCAGGGATTGTTTTAACAGACAAAGTGATCTCAAACTTTTGGTCTTGTACGTAGAACAGCTCGTAATCTTTGTTTTTAATCTAAAGAAGCTAATGGTAGCAAACTGACCTTTCTAATTCCAGATACAAAAGCTTGGGAAGTGGACACTCTGAGAGGGCACATGAATAATGTGTCATGTGTTCTATTTCATGCAAGACAGGATGTTATTGTGTCCAATTCAGAAGATAGGAGTATACGTGTGTGGGATGCCACAAAACGGACTGGTCTTCAAACATTTCGCCGGGAGCATGACAGGTTCTGGATTCTTGCTTCACATCCTGAGATGAACCTTCTGGCTGCTGGTCACGACAGTGGCATGATTGTTTTCAAATTAGAAAGAGAACGCCCTGCATTTTCTGTGAGCGGGAATTCCATGTACTATGTCAAAGACCGTTTCTTGCGTTTATATGAATTCTCTTCTAAGAAGGACTTTCAGGTTATACCAATTCGACGTCCTGGATCTACGGGCTTAAATCAAGGAGCGAGGGCGCTTTCTTATAGCCCTACTGAAAATGCTGTTTTAATTTCTTCGGATATCGATGGGGGAACTTATGAACTTTACATAATACCTAAAGACCTTAGTGGCAGGGGTGAGATGGTTCAAGAAGCAAAAAGAGGTGCTGGAGGATCTGCAGTTTTTGTTGCTAGAAATAGGTTTGCTGTGCTGGAAAAGAGCGGCAACCAAATCTTAGTCAAAAACCTTAAAAATGAGATTGTCAAGAAAACTGCCCTGCCAGTTGTTGCTGATGTGATATTTTATGCTGGAACAGGAAACTTGTTATGCAGAGCCGAGGACAGATTATTTATTTTTGACCTCCAACAGAGGATTATTCTGGGGGAGCTACAAGCTTCTTTTGTTAGATCTGTTGTATGGTCAAATGACATGGAAACTGTGGCACTTTTGAGCAAACATTCAATTATAATTGCCAACAAGAAACTTGTGCACCAATGTTCTCTTCATGAGACAATTCGTGTAAAGAGTGGAGCTTGGGATGACAATGGTGTATTTATTTACACCACCCTTAACCACATTAAATATTGTCTTCCAAATGGAGATGGCGGGATCATAAGGACACTTGAGATCCCTGTGTATATCACTAAGGTCTCCGGGAATACTATATTTTGCTTGGATCGTGATGGAAAAAACCGCACCATTGTTATTGATGCGACTGAGTATATCTTCAAGTTGAGCCTCTTGAGGAAGAGATATGACCAAGTTATGAGCATCATTAAGAGCTCAGAGCTCTGTGGGCAGGCAATGATTGCGTATCTCCAGCAGAAAGGCTTCCCTGAAGTTGCCCTACACTTTGTGAAAGACGAGAGGACACGTTTTAACTTGGCCCTAGAGAGCGGGAATATCCAGATTGCAGTTGCTTCTGCCAAGGAAATCGATGAAAAGGATCATTGGTATAAGTTGGGAGTGGAGGCTCTGCGGCAAGGTAATTCAGGCATTGTGGAATATGCTTACCAGAGGACAAAAAATTTTGAGAGACTATCTTTCCTTTATCTTGTCACTGGTAATATGGACAAATTATCTAAAATGCTAAAAATTGCTGAAGTCAAGAACGATGTGATGGGTCAGTTCCACAATGCTCTTTACTTAGGTGATGTTAGGGAACGTGTTAAGATATTGGAGAATGCTGGCCATTTGCCCCTTGCATACATCACAGCCACAACCCACGGGCTCCATGAAATTGCTGACCGTCTAGCAGCTGAATTGGAAGATAATTTACCCAAGATTCCGGAGGGAAAATCACCTTCTCTTTTAATGCCTCCAAGTCCAATCTTGTGTGGTGGAGATTGGCCTTTGCTAAGGGTCATGAGGGGAATGTTTGATGGTGGTCTTGATAATACAGGCAAACATGCACACGAAGAGTATGAAGATGCTGCAGATGCTGATTGGGGTGAGGATCTGGATATTGTCGATGTGGTAAATATGCCAAATGGAGATGTCAGCATGGTATTGGAAGATGAAGAAGTGCACGAGGACAATGATGAGGGTGGCTGGGAAGTTGAGGATCTTGATCTTCCCCCTGACGTGGACACCCCAAAAACTGTCGGCAATTCTCGTTCTTCTGTATTTGTTACCCCAACTCCTGGCATGCCTGTTAGTCAAATTTGGATTCAAAAGTCATCTCTGGCTGGTGAGCATGTAGCAGCAGGCAATTTCGACACTGCAATGCGCTTGTTAAGCCGACAACTGGGTATAAAGAATTTTACTCCACTGAGACCATTGTTCCTGGACTTGTACATGGGAAGCCATTGTTACCTGCGAGCCTTGTCTTCAGCCCCAGTGATCCCAGTGGCAGTTGAGAGAGGATGGAGTGAATCATCAAGCCCCAATGTTAGGGGTCCACCGGCTCTGGTGTTTAATTTTTCTCAGCTGGAGGAAAGGCTGAAAGCTGGTTACAAGGCAACAACTTCTGGAAAATTTACTGAGGCTTTACGGCAGTTCCTCAGCATTCTCCACACTATTCCTCTGATTGTAGTTGATTCAAGGAGGGAGGTTGATGAAGTAAAAGAATTAATCATCATTGTAAAGGAGTACGTACTAGGTCTGCAGATGGAACTTAAGAGGAGGGATATCAAGGACAATCCCATCCGTCAGCAGGAGCTAGCTGCGTATTTCACCCACTGTAATCTTCAATTACCACACTTGAGGCTTGCATTGTTGAATGCAATGACTGTTTGCTACAAGGCTGGGAACATGAACACAGCTGCTAACTTTGCCAGGAGACTATTAGAAACCAGCCCCACCAATGAAAACCAAGCCAAAACTGCTCGACAAGTCTTGCAAGCTGCTGAAAAGAACATGACAGACAAAGCTGAGCTAAATTACGACTTCAGAAACCCTTTCGTAGTTTGTGGCGCAACGTACGTGCCCATATACCGTGGACAGAAGGATGTATCATGTCCTTACTGCAGTTCCAGGTTTGTTCCATCTCAAGAAGGAAAGCTTTGTACTGTATGTGATCTTGCAATCATTGGATCAGATGCATCCGGGCTGCTTTGTTCTCCTTCCCAGACGAGGTAATCCGAGCCTTAAAATTAGGAGCAACATTCAACTTCATCTACGTCTTGTGCTTATGGCTTCTTCTCCAGAGCAGGGTGCTACTCTGAACAAAGTTGGATCATCGAAACTTGTACTTCGCCTATATCTTAAAAACTTTTTTGTTTCCAGGTTTAACTGTCTACGATTACAAATTTATTGCTCATGGTTATGATGTTTCATGTAATAAGCTTATAAGGAATTTTGGTTTAGGCATTGTTGAGAGTTTGAGAATCGGTGTATTAGGCTATGATCGTAGCATATTCGATGCTTTAATGATATGTGCTGATTTTGAAAGTTTCTCATCAAACTCATAGCATATCGTCTTTACTTCTTATATCAACAATGGCCTATTTAAACGTCTCGTTTATAATTTGAAAAGGTTTAGTAATACGTAGTCTTATTCTCTAATATCGTCTTTACTTTGTCTTGTCAAGAATTGGAATGTTCTGTTAAGAGAATTAGGTTGACCGTAACATCTATGCTACTAACATGTCTCATTTCAGGTTCAATTTTTTCTTTTCATATTGATGTAACTTGCTGCTACTGTTTATTACCAGTTGCCTTTAGGAACTTGTCGCAATTTTGAAATAATTTACCAGGAACTGGTCATCAGATTTCATTTCGGAAGGAAAGACCCGAGCATCTATGAACATGGGGTCTTTCTCATGCTTGTTAAAAGAGGTAGCAGACAGCTGACAGAGAGTCCTGCGACTTTTCTTGAGACATTTATGTACATTTAACGGTCATTAATCCAACAATTTGCTTAAAGGGAAACCTAGGCCCTCTATAAAATTACAGTCTACGCTCGTATCCTCATCATATCTCTCTCACATGCAGAGCCAGCGAGGCCCCACTCTATGACCGTATGGACCCAAAATCTATGGGAAACTACAGCTGGGACCAACACAAACAACCTGTTTTTTCAAGATATTTTTATCGAATCGTGTTACGTTAGGCTCTACAATGCGTACGTATCTTGTGATATAACCAGAGTCTCTAGGGGCTTAAAAAGAGCGTAATATTGATGTTTTAAACGTCGAATTATAATTTAAATTAAAAATACAAAAAATTTAAAATTTAAAAAATTTAATTAGGACCAGGTCATTATAAAATCAATTAAATATTGAATAAAAAATTAAAATATGATTAAAAACTTTTTTATCTATTAAAAAATAAAAATTAAAAAATTTTATTAATTCATTTTAGTTTATAAAATCATTAAGTTTATGAAAACTAGTAAATTATTTAATAAATTGATCGATTTTTTATTTTAAAAAATAATTATTAAAATAAATTAAATCAAAATATTAAAAATTAAATCAAAATGTCAGCAAATTTAAAAATTTTATTTTTAAAGCGAACAAATAGATTCAATTTTTAAATCATTCAGTAATACAATTACAAGTGGCTGGAGGAGTTGTAGGAATAATTAATCTCTAATTAACAACTTTATATTTAAGAGGGTGGTTCGAAGCATTTAAGCATTTTTATGCGTTTAAATTTATATTTATATCGAATAAAATTTAAAAGTTATTTATATTGGATAAGAGAATTTAGCAATTTCTTAAATTAAGTTAATTTGTAAATAAATATATCATAATAAGTAATAACTAATTAACCAACTTCGTGATCACGGGTTGCAATTCAAATTTTTTTAAGGCTTCTTTAATTATTTTTAAGAGTTAAAAAATTATATTTGTATTGATTATTAAATTTACTGATTATTCTAGATGATTTGAATTAAATTATTAATTATTATTATTTTTTCGGAATTACATGATGTAGTAATTATTTAAACTAGAGGTGTACATGTAGCTTGAGATGGGTTACTCTTGCCTACTTAGGGGACATGGAGATTCGATTCAAAAGGTCCCAGAAGCTTGGTGTACAGGTAAGATTTATGCAGAGTTTGCTGGCTAGATTCGTAGAATAAAAGGCAAAAGACCGTGTTAAAAGGGCAACACACACACCCAAACTCACACTTGTTTGTGTTGCGTCGAGGCTTCGAGACAAAAAGAAAACCTTGATGCCTGAAAAGCTTTATTGGTCCTTCCTTAGGGACGAAAGGACATTAGTGCTTCAAAAGCTTTCTTGGGACATTAATTTCTTCAAACCCCCAGATGGCGAAAGATGTTCTGTCTTTTCAGGAGACAAGCCTGTCTTAAAGAGTGGCCCGACTATTTTTCGGCAGTTTCTCTTTGAGGTGGCAAATCTCAATAATTTATGCATGTTTAATTTACTAAATTTTACTATTAATTATTCTCTTCGTAATTAAAAATTAAGTTAAATCGAATAACTCAAAGTACAAAAACTTCAAACTTCTCCATGATAATACGACAGCATACGCTCTCAAATCATTTTCCTTTAGAACATAAGAAAGCCTTTGAAAAGAAATTGCAATAATTATAAGTTACACCATCGAGAGCTGAACGGTCAACGAATACTGATGCATTATTGATGGTTCAGAACAACTTGGTTTCGCATAATACATAGCATTTTGTGATTCTATTATCAACCATTCAAGTAATTATCTAAATACAGTAAAAGTCGGTGGCTTTTCTATTAATTTAATCCTCCAAAACGCTAAAGCATTCGCAAATTCCATGAAGAAAAAAAAAACCCATGTATGATAATTTAGAAAAAAAGGAAAAAAAAAAGGTGATTAAGAAGGAAAGCAACACTTGTGTCATGATGAGCACTCTTGAGAGAGACCCCTAGTCAATTCGGAGCTTAGGCTTAGAGTAACTTGATTAGAAATTGAGTGTTTAGCTAATAATAATAAGCAAGAAAAAGAGAGAGAAGAAAGAAAAAAAAAAGAAAATGAGTAGAGAATAAAAGAAAAGAAGGGGAGGGAGGGAGAGTCAACCTCACGAAATAGAGCACAAGGCTCGAGACTAGGGTGAAATGACAAGGACACAATTATTGAGACTTCCAAAGATCATTCCCTCGCACTAATGGAAACCCTTTTGAACTTCATCTATATAAAACCTTTATTACATGTCCTCGCTACTAAATATTAACACGAGAATTTACTTTTCATAGCCGAAAATTACAAAGGCGTAAAGAGGAAGAGGAAAAAAAAAAAAAGAGTTCTGCTTTCACTAAAATTGAGAAAGATGAGCAGCTGCTAGCTATTGCAGCACTTTTCAACTTTGTTTGAATATCTGAATACGTATAGAATTAAGTACAAAAGGATAGTGTAGTATAGACATAGTACTTTGATTTCCCTTAAACTTAAGGCTTAAAGTATGGTTCTGTCGGATTCTGACGAAACTGAACGTTGCCGTTTGGATCCATGAACTGGTTGCTTTCTGTGTTGAATCTGACGTGAAGATACCTGCAAAATAAGGAAGGCATGTCAGAGGTTGTGATCCGATTAGCCCCTCCGACGCTTAAATCAGTCTTTTAGTAAAAGTTAGACCGCTGTAAAGACGAGAGAGCTAGGTTTATAATTACGTACCTCAATCATGGGAGAATTATACCTTATATATGGTTTTGCAGTTAGGTTTAGGTCTTTATGTGTTTACATGGGAGACTCTCTCCTGCTAATGGGTCGGAGAAATCGCTGCTTGGGAATGGACTTGACGCGGGCATAAGGCTGGTCTTTGATGATTGGACCGATCGACCCATGCACCGTTGATACTAAGTTCGGGCCCAGAATGACCGTCCCAACCAAGATAAAATGTAAATATACATGCAAATTGCAATGATAATTTCTTCGACATTTCTAACAACTAATTGTTAACATGACAACTTTGACAAATTACAAGAATCCATAAGTGAGTGAGCTATTAATTGGTTGGCTCTGAGTAAGTTTATTATCTTGCATTGTTGACTTTGTTGCTATCATCGTACCCAAGTTAAAAATTTCGTTTTATAAGTCAACATTTTGGTTATGGCTTAGGTCCTTTCTTTCAATATCCCTTCCTTAAAATTAAAGTCCAAAACCGTGGATGAAAATAAGGAAAACCACCTGGGATGTTTGTTAAATAGCTTATCAGCCGTTTTTTATTTTATTGACTAAAAGTTAACTTTTTGACTATCTTAAAAAGTTATTTATGTGTTTGACTAATAACTTATTGGTTAGTTTATTAAACCCTAATAAGTTGATTTCTATTTCATAATTTTTGAATTATGATATATATCATATATGTATCATACAATAATTATAGATATTTTTAATTTATTAAATAATAAAATTTATACATATTATATAAAAATACTAATATGATGTAGCTCGCTGCATTATTCATATTAATAGATAATTTAACATTGGATTATTATTATTATTATTATTATTATTAT
>JANZLF010000002.1:1123531-1144072 GCA_026546835.1 Erythroxylum foetidum
TTTTATTAAAGTTATAAACATATTTTTTGTAAAATCTAAATTCTTAAAAAAATATTCAATAAAATACTAAGAAATATAATATTAATGCCTTTATAATTTTTTAAATCATGTCGTTATAAGTCATTTTACACATCAACAGCTATTACTAAATAGTTAATTTTACCAAACATTTTTAATAAACTGTTGATGTTATCCATTAATCGAATTAGCTGATATAATCAGTTATCCGCTAACAACTAATACAATCTGTTGTTTGCCAAACATGACCAAATTCTAAAATGAAGAATGTTATACACCTATAAACTAAGTTACACATTAAGTATTTTAATAATTTAAAGTTAAGTTCAATCTTAACTTATAAATTATATGAATTTTATACAAGTAGCATTCGTCAATATTTCATCGTACCTCAAAAGTCGAACAATTTGTATGACATATACAACTCAAAAGCATTCCAGGAGGCTACCACGAATCATGGCAGAGAGCAATGCATCAAAATTGGGAGACTCGGCTCCGGCAATTAATGTAAACAATGGGAATTGTTTCAGGCAACGGACAAAGATACTGTGCGAGTCAAACGTAAAGATGTAATCAATACCTTCCTTCCTAATCCTACCTCGGGCCCCCAAATTAGCCGTATTAATTTAACATACAACTTTTCAACGGTGTTTTTGTTACTTAAAATACTCTTTTTTTTATTCGAAAAAATTTCGTAAGCGAGTAAGGGGACACATCTTTATGAGGATTTAACTGGTGCACCACTGCACAGGCAGGCCAAGCGGGCGCACCTCATCGTTGAGGGCTCAACTAGTTCTCCATCTACAGGTAAAATCCCGACTGCCCAGGCTCTTACAAGAAGTGCTAGCATAAAATCGAATCTGGATCTAACTAAAGTCAAGCTCCGCTCTCAACCATCGAGTCACACCCCTTAAAGGTTACTTAAATACTCTTTCATTTTTTTAATACAATATAAATTAAAACCAAATCGATTTCTGGAACTTTTGATCAAGACAATGCCAAGCATGTTACTGTCAAGAAAGTTTGTGTACGGTGGGGACTGACGGTAAAGGCCGCCGGAGACCGTACCTATAGGATTATATTACTCAAAATCTAATTATTACCGCCTAATAATAATCTAATAAGCCACATGGTTGTCCTTAATTCAAAGCCATTGGTTACGTACCCCAAGGAATCAATGATTAATTTGTCCACACAAGTAAGTTATATATATATATATATATATATATCTTCTTGTTAATGTTCTTCCTTCCTGTAACTAATCCTCCTATGTTGGATAAAGGATTTTAGCTTTAGAAACAACATTAGGGTTTTTTTTTTCTTCTTGGCAAATCCATGCAATTTTGTGAATGGAAATTAAACTTATTCAATTCGGATTCCATTTATGTATGTCTTGTTGAGGAGTGGAAACGCTATGATGAGCATTTCCCACATGATGAAAGTGCCAAGAAAATCATCATGAGTGACATCGCCAAACTAAGGTTTTGGGTTTGTGCTATTTAAACTTTTTAAAAGTGTCGTACAAAATTTTAATTTTAAGAATATATTTTATTATTATTTTTTCTAATTACTTGTATTTTTATTTATTTTATATTTTTAATAGATTATTTTCGTCACCTGCATCATTTATATATTGTCTTATTTATATGTGAGTTTATTGAAAATAATTTTTTATTATGTAGAAGTTAAGCTACCTACCATCGAATTTTTACAGATCTGTTTTATTACGATATCTCGGACTGAGTGGTGGCAAGGTTCAGTAACTGTGAGTGAGTGACTGAGTGATTGGGTTGTAACAGATAAGATTGTAAATCAAGAATGATAATCATAATGATTATCAGTTTAAGTGAAACGATAATCAAAATGGTACGTTGGAAGCCATCAGTTACTGAACCTTGAATTGACAGTTGAGGACTAATACATACATGTGCGGAAGCAGTTGCTTCTCTGCCAAGACTAAACTTACATTTCGTAGAATTAAGGCCAATAAATCACAAGTGGGCACGATTATTAAATACATTTTTCAACAACAACTCAATGAAAGCTTTGCTCATATATTGAATATGGGAATCTAATGACAGCCATATTCTTAATTAACAGAAAGATTATTTAAAATAAAATATATTTTATAGAATAATAAAATAAAATAAAAGATAATAATAGTTAAATATATAATAATTAAAATATAAATTAAATAATATGATAAAATATAACAAGGTAAAAAATAAAAGATAAAATAAGCAAAATAAATAAATAAATACCCACGAAAAAATAAAAAGTGAATAAATAAATCAAACATGTAAAATATTTATGAAAAATAAGGATAAACACTTTTTAGAACATTAAATCTATATTTTTGGTTCAAGTTTTAATGTTTAGGTTAGAAGATGAGTTTAGAGTTATAACAAGACTTATTCATGAGGTAAAACTATGGCTAAGATGAAGTGGAGCAGGATAGAACAGAAAAAAAAAGTATAGGTAATTACGTGCCGTTGGTAACAAAATGACATATTTAAATATACCCTATAATTTATAATAATGATAAATGTGTAATTTTAATATTTTAATAATTTATAATATTGAATTTTCAACAGTTAATATTTATTCATATAGCAATCTATATTTAAATAAATATCGATAGAAGGTTAGACATAATAACTTTACAATTATATAATTTATTATTTTATGTGAGATAAAAATAATAAATTATTAATTTTATTAAATACATGTTTACCTTAAAAGTTTATTAATACTTTCTGCCTTTATAATTAATCTCATTATGCAAAATTAGGACCGTTGATTAAAGAATGTAATTCCACGTGTCTTAAGGAGATTGTCAGTCGTATTAAAAATTTAAACGGTGCTGTCGCGGAGGTGCTTCTGATTATGGTTAGATTCTAGGAAAATATAAGTGAAAAATGAGCATGGATCAATCTTAATTACAGGAAGGGCTCAGAAAAAGTAGTAAGCGGGTTTTACGGTGCAAGGACGAATAAGGAAAAGCTGATGATGTGCCACGTGGAGAATCAATCGGCCGTTCGACAATCATCGAACGGTTGAGGTTGGAGACATCTTTGATTAGATTCATTGAAACTGGAAGAGAACTGTAAGAGTAAGTGCCGAGCGATAGATTTTCTTGCTCATACTCATATTCTCTTTTTTATCTCTCACTCACTCATTGTTTGTGTCTAAGTCTGTCTCTCACTGAACCAGTAAGCTTACAAGTAATTGATGAGAGAGAGAGAGAGAGACAGAGTAGGTTTGTCTTAAATGAGGAGCGTATAGTGTACATGTAGTTTAGCGGAGAGTGGGGTGTGCAGTTCCCATGGCGGCGTTGCAGAGCTCTAATTCCGTGCCATTATTGCTTCGAACAACGGAAGAGAATTGAAAGTAAAGCTGATCATGGGCTATCTCTGTGTCAAGCAACGCTGATCATCATCTTCCGTTGTTTCTTTACCCTAAAACCAGAAATTCTCTTGGAGAATTTATCCGTAGTTTTACAAACCTCAAAAAGCTGCAAAGCAAACCCAACACAGCAAGATCACACTCAGAGTGGGGTCGGTCAGAGAGACACAGTATTCAGAATTTAGATCAAGTCATATATTACCAAATCCAACACTTACTCAACTAGTAGCTACGGAGCCACCGTCCCACCAAATTTCGACCCTTGAACAACGACTCAGAAACCAAAGCCAAGCCAGCACTGATCTTGCTAATTCCCGTAAGGGCTTCGCTTCTTTGACATTAAGTTTCTGATATGGATGTTTTGTCTAAATTGGGGTTGGTTTCAGTGTCTGGGTGCAAAACATGGCTGGTTGGTTCTATCTAGGTGGGAGAGAAGGAGCATCGAACAAACGAGAAGAAGAGAAAGTAAACAGTGTGATTTTGTACAGGAACGAAGAGATCTGCAACAAAGGGTTTGAGTTATGGCCACAGTATTATCACCAGCAGCAAAACATCAACAGCTACACATCATTTGGAGTGGGTCCTAGTCGAAGAAGCATCTTCTCTGATGATTCGTCAAGATCAGGTTTTGCGGCGATGAGACAAGGAGGATTAGGAGGTGGTGGTATGAACTGTCAAGACTGTGGTAACCAAGCCAAGAAAGATTGTTCACATTTGAGATGTAGAACTTGTTGTAAAAGCCGAGGGTTTCAGTGCCAAACCCACGTCAAGAGCACTTGGGTCCCTGCTGCTAAAAGGCGAGAGAGGCTGCAGCAACAACAACAGCTAGCTACTTTGCAACAGCAGCAACAACAACATCAAAATCAAGAACAAGAACAGTTTCGAGGAGAGAATCCAAAAAGGCATCGAGAGAATCAAAGTGGCAATCCGTCTCTTACTTGTTCTCGTTTAGCCACTACTACTAATACTACGTCAGGTAAAGTTTGTAGTTTTACAATGCAAACAACTCTCCTCATCACCTGAAGGGAAAATTTCAAGAGCCTGTTATGGTGGGATCTTCTAGAATTTTAAGAATTGAGCTTTCGATGCCCAAAGCAAGACCGTATCATTTGCGTGTGTGTAAGCCAGTCCAGTCTTCTCCATACCCACCACAACCACATGCTTTCCTCTCTCTCTGTCTTTCTTTCTTTTCAGTGATTCTATTCTACCACTGTTCGTTGGTAAGACTGACTTAAGAAACGTCACGTAGAGAATTTTAGCGGGAATCCTCTTCTTCATGATTCTTGTCTTTACTTACGTGTCTTGTCCCTCGATTTTTGACTGATTCTGTCGATTTTTTTCTTTTTGAGACTAATTAGGGTTGGAACTGGGACAATTTCCTCCACAACTGAGTTCATCAGCTACGTTTCGTTGCGTTAGAGTGAGTTCAATGAACGATGCCGATGAGCAACTTGCATACCAAACAGCAGTTAACATCGGAGGTCATGTTTTCAAGGGAATTCTGTATGACCACGGCCCTGACAGCCGTTATAACGTCGGAGGCGAGAGCTCCTCCGGTGGAGGAGTACAACAATTGAACTTTATAACAGGAGCAACTGCTAGTACAACAGCAGCCACAACAAACGCTAGCGACCCCATTACTTCAGGAGTTTTGCTTGATCCAACTTCTCTATATCCAGCACCATTGAATGCTTTCATTGCTGGTACGCAATTCTTCCCACCACCAAGGTCTTAGTCGCAGGCGCGGCGGCCTTTGAAATGCAGGGTATTGATCGCATCCTTCGCAGAACTATCTAAACAGTTGGTTCTCGTTGTTCTTAATTTAGACGTTCTTCTTTCTTCTTAGTGTAACATGCAGCAAGCATACAACTGAAGTAGAAAGGGTAGGAATTTAGAATTGGAAAAAAAAAAGAGGAAGCTTGTTGGTGTTGGATTTTGTTTTTTTAGAACTCCATTTCCGATTTTTCATGCGTTCTTATTGATCTCACCGATATCCCAATTCTTCATTTTCGTTTTGAGTGTAGCATATGGTTGCGTGCAGTGTGCCCTCGTTTTGTTTTAGCATTTCCTCCTCTCTGACTGTTTGCTTTTATGGTTGATGTTTAATTTGCTTTCTGGTTGGTGTTGGACTCGAAGCTGCTTTTTCCCCGTTTCTCAGTTTGCTTGCCGGATCAAAATGGGAAGAAATAGGTTTCGTGTTTGGTTAAGCAAACAACTTTAAAACCTTTTATGGCTAAGCAACTTGTCATACCATCTTTTTTATCCGCAAATGTAAGCTCATTTTCAGGTCCGAAGCCAAATCACGACGAGTAAACTACACTGCACACTCTCCTCTCTCACACGGTCCGAGTACATACATACACGTACATATATGTACACATAATGACACTTTTGTGGGCATATCTTATCAGCTACTTATCTGCAGAACAATAGTATTTGGATAGTTACCTCAATTACTAGCTACCTACCTCAGAAGTTTAATGCTTCTGCTAAGCTGTGCATGTGATATATGTGGACTATACTCGATGTTCGTAGGAAACGGAGGTACTTCTTTTCCATAGATTGCTAGATTTGGTACATGGTGATAGAAACTGAAGCCTTTGGAAATTTCCCTACTTGTGTAAAACCTGAGCTTTGGCATGTGCTCCCTCGCTAATATATATCAATTACGAGTACTCTTCTCTCGAAAGATTACTCCTCCATTGATTTGATTCTTTTCCTTGCTTTAAAACGCTTTTAGCACATAGAATACTAGCCACTTGGTACAATATGTGTGGGATAAGCCAGCATTCCCTCTTATCGTTTATGTGTAGGGAGACACCTTTGATGTATCTTTTGATGCTTGTTATTACGGCTTCTTTGCAAGAAAGTGAAAAGGTTAGTAAATTGTTATATACTACATATATACATTGATATGAATGATTTCAAAGATTAGTAAGCCATATTTTTCGTACAAGGAACATAAATTCTGGATATTAGTGAAATATACCACTTTTTGTTCCTTTTTCAGTTAGTTTATTCGTATTTATAGAGGGAATTATCAAATATGTTGTAGTTTACATGCATGAATAAAAGAATACACAGTCAACCTTCATTATAATGAAGATTGACCGACGATAATTTAATCATGCAACGATGATTTTTAGAAATTATAGAATATTATTTAATCGTCTTAAATGTAATAAAATCTAAACTAGTTATCTGTACAGAACCAGATTGATTACACTTTAAATTACAGGAACACTCGCAACATCGGTGTTCTTTAGGTGGTAGATCACGTAAAGATCAGATATGGCAGCATTTGGATATGCGTGTCTGCCCAATTAATCAAAAAGCTGTTTAATCTGATTTTATGGTCTCTATGCATGAGTGCATGCTTCTGTGTTGATGAATGAGAGTTCCTCCTCGACATGTGTGAGCAGGATTCATTATAGAGGTAGCGCGATCTGCATTTTCGAAGTAATATACACTTTTCCCCTAAAAATCTTAAATATACATTACATACCTCAATGAAATAATCTTCAAAGAAGGCAAATTGAATTTAGTTTTTAGGTTTCTAAAAATTTATGACATAACTAGCTTCCTTTTGTTATATCATCACTTGTCGATGTATGTTTGGTAGGTCTTTCAGTGTTCTAGATTGATACAGAGAACAGAAAACAGCTTCAGCTTAACGTTGGTGTCGGGTACTTAAACGTGGGAAAAATGCTACGTTTCTGCAATGTTTACGATCTCGAGTTGAGAGGAAACGTATGGTATAATAAGAATTAATTTTCAAATTTGCTTAATTAATTAATATTAGTTAGCTAGTTAAAATGAGAAATGTTAATATTAAATTTTATTGATATAAATTATCATGTTATGTGAAGAGTATATTACTAATAAGATTTTCATAAATGAATGTGAAATTTATATTAGTATATGACAATTAAAGTTTAATTTACAATTTACGAATGCCATTCATATGACTGATAAAACATTTGGGTATTAATTAATCACAAAGAGATAATCACGACTTTGGCCTCGTTGGTAGACAACCAATTAGTTATTTTTTTAGTTGATAGGTTGTCTTCAGCTGTTTGACTCTCCAAACAGTTACGAAAATTGTTTCAAGAGTAACAGATTTGATGGCTGATTTAAGATAAATAGTCGAAAATAAAAACCCTCCTATATAAGAGCATTTTTATCATTCAGCCAAAATTTTAAATATCAAAAGTCAATTGTACCTTTTAATTGAGGTTCCTAGATACCTACATTTTAATAATACTATTTATTCTTATAATTGTTTTATGTAGATATAAGTTAGAAATAAGATGTTGACCTTAAAAGAAAATGAAAATAGAAATAGTTGTATAAAATTTTCATAAATCATGAAACAATACAAGTGAACAAGATTTCTCTAAAATCTAAATTCTTATAAGAATATTCTACGAAATACTAAGATATATAATATTGATACTCTTATAAATTTTTTTAAAGTCATATACTCATAAGTTATTTTACATGTAAACAGTTAATACTAAACAACTAATTTTACCAAACATCTCTGATAAATAGCTAATACAATCTATTGGTTAAATCGGCTAATATAATCAGCTATCAGCTAACAGTTGATAGAATCAACTAACAATTAATACAATCAGTTGATTGCTAAACATGACCTTTATCATTATTGTTTGATAGTTTTTCGATTTTAACATTATTTTTCCTTTAACTCAAAGAAATATCGAGTCTTGCTTTTATTTGTCATTTTATGTAGCAATTTGTTTTTCCTAAGCAAGTGTTAAACAGTAAGAATAATCATACATTTGAAGAGATTCTTCAAGCACTTTGGAAACAAGTTGTAATAAATTAAAAGCTACACGTACAAAGAGCCTAGTAGAGTGTCGGCCCTCCATATAGAGCCCGGTAATATATCTATCTCTGTGTGTGTTTGTCTATATATATATATATATATTGATGGATTTAAAATATTTTATAAGTTGAAGAAAAAAAGAACCGATAATACGTAAAGGGTGGAAGACTCGATTTTAGTTACACAGAAGACACTTCGTAATATGGGACTAAAGAAATCTGAAGACTTTCTCATCCATTAGATTAGTTTGATAACGATGGAATTTGCATCTGTCAACTTTTTTTAATTTGTATTTAATAAATTATTATATATATAATAAATTAGAAATTATCTGACTTGATTAGATCCCTCAGATTAATTAATGGGCGAGTTTAGTCTAATTATTTTATTATTTAACTTGTTAGATTTTAACGCTTATTATGGCTTTCTCTGAGTTCATCATTTTCATAATTATCTTCAATTTGATTTCACTGATTAAGATTATACCTTAAAAACCATTTTCTTATTTGTAGTTGACCTTGTGATATGTGTAAACAAGATGTCATCTTGCACTCAAGAGATAGAATCATCCACCACAGGAGTCTCCACACTCCAGCTCAACAAAATAATGAGGGGTAAATTACGATTTGATCTCACTTAACTTATCAGAAAAGTGACTTAGTGTTCGATATGTACAAGGAATCACACATTGAATGAACCCTATATTGTCACTGTCGAGACTCGAATATAAGATCTTGTATAACAAGATGCTTACTTGATTTTTAAAAAAATCATTTCAAATATAACTTACAGATTTTATATATTTTTACCTTATGAAAATACCTTTTATAATATTTAAATAGACGTAAAATACCGATTTTAATCTTAGTTTTAGTTATTTTAATTTATGTAACACGATTTTTTATAAAAATCACTTATTATTAATAAAAAGAGGAACATGGTCATGTCAAAATTTCAAATAAAGATATTTTTATGTCATACGTTACTGAAATTTTGATTAGAATTAAATAATATATAATAACATATAAGATTTTTTCACATAAAATTAAAATTTAATAAAGATTTATTCGACTGACCTCTAGGGTTTTTCACCCCCTAGGCAGCATATATAGGCTTTAGTGTTTTGCTATTATAACAGAATGGTAGAATAGGCTGGGGTCAAGTGCTTGCACAGTCCATAGACTGTTCGGCTTCTGTTTATTCTATACGATCATTTGGTTCTTGGGGAGTGGTCCGTGGTCAATTATGCAAACAACTCGCATGCATGCAACGGTATACATGTGGTTCTTCTCCTTCTTCTCTCCGATTGGAAATTTCAATGACACACGATGGATCTTCACCCCAGCTATGTACTACCAGGCAAATCAGCTTCTGCTAATTCAATCCTAGTGTGTGCCAGACCCTAATGGGGACCCCTCTTTCTTTCAACGAAAGAGCTGGACAGTGTCTTCACTTGTTATTAGTTCGACCTAATTATGCCAATTGCTTCAAAAAGATTGTCAGAGAAACCAACCATCAAACTTAGAGATTACAATGGATGGGGTCGGAATCCCTTCCTTTTTATAGGCTGCATGAAGTCTCATTGAACATCGAAAAACTTAAAAAGTTAATTTAATTAAATAAAATTTTAATGATCAAATACAATAATATCGCTCTAATTAATCAGTATTTCATTAATTAATTTAGAAACAACCTTTTTATTAATTAAGAGTAAGGAGTGGTCGAGTTAGTAGAGTGGATGCGCATGGAGCCAAAAGGTCCTCTGTTCGATTCTCCCTACTTATGCTCTCTTGATTGAGCCTGTCGTATAAGGTTTGCCTAATACAGAGCACATGGTTTGCGTGATTTGTAAGCTATTGCGTCAATTCGAAGATTTACCCAATTCGCATCCAAAGGATAGTGACTGCGGTTCCTCTATTTAAAAAAAAAACTATTTTCGAACTTCGTGTATTAATGAAATTTTTACTGGGCATTGTTGTTATTATTGTATTACTTCATCAATTAAGGAAACAAATGACATTTTAATATTGTTTAACAGAGTTATAAATCCTAAATTTAAATTAGAACTAAATCTCAATTCCATTCTAACCTTTATGTATTTCGATCAAAAAGGACCGATTGATTGATTTCGAATATGACTAAGCTGAATTTATCTTCCCTAATCATATTTTGTAACAAGAGGTTATTATAAGGAGCCTAGTTCAAATGTAGACATGTACTAATTTAGTGATTTATATTTTCCTGTTATTTTTATCTTTGTTTATTATAGTTGAAACTTGAAATTTAGATTAAGTTGTGTTATTAATAATAGTAAAATATTTATTATTTTGAAATAGGCATCTTAAATTTGCTATCCTTTAGGAGTGGTTGAGTTAGTGGAGTATGAGACATGGAACAAAAAAGTTATGTGTTAGAATCTCCCGACTTAAGTATATTGTACATGGTTTGTTTAGTGTAGAATACCATGTTGACAAGATTTGCAAGCTATTATGTTAATACGAAGGGTTACATAGTGTGCATTTAAAGAATAGTGGCTGCAGATTTCTCTGTTTCAAAAAAAATAAAAAAATATATTTAATTTGCTCTTAAAAAATTCATATTTAGGTTAATAAACATATCTTAAAAATGAAGCAGAAGTACAATAATCGAAAGAACTTGTATAGGCCTGTAAGTAACCGGCCCAGTTGAAAAAGACACAACTCAACTCCATAGTCGATACTCTAATAAACAAACAATTAAATATAATGAAAAATACGTTAAACTCAAAACTAACTAAACAACTGTTTGTACGGAAATTTAGCGCGGGAAAATGATTTTTAAACGCGAAGCAGCAATATATATAACGTGTTTGGCATTTGCTTTGCAGTTTGCACCACTAAAGGAAGAGGAAAAATATATAGAAAAGTAAATTTCAGTCAAACACATGCAGAGAATCGATCGTCCGGCGAGATCTGGCCTATATGTGCGAAATCACGAGTTCTGTGAGGCACGTATTTGTGTGTTCGTGGATCTTTTGAAGTAGGTAAGATGAACATGTTTGAGCGATGGAGTTCTGGAATGAGGCATCTGCCGCGATTGAATCCCATGGAGTTAGTGCAATAGATTGTTCCGTCAAATCGTCTCTCCGATCACTCGCACAGCTTGGCGATCGTGAGCGCTCTTCTTTTCTCGTTGCTTTATGTTTATCTCGATTCTGAAGTTGACACAGCGTTTCGATTTACTTTTTCTTAATTAATCATGTTTGTTAATTTCAATCGGAAAATATAGGTGCTGTTGAATCTGTCTGGACAAATTTCGCGGGAAAATGAGATAGTGGAATGTTATTTGAATAGATGTTTATATATAAAGTTTTACATGATTCATCAGACGCAATACATGCAAGTATATGATGTTATGATAGACGGCGTCAGATTTTTCACACGTGTTCGTTTTCTTAAGCTAAATTCTCTAAGTTGAACAGATTTAGATACGTAACTCGGTTCCGACCCTTGTGAAGTTGAATGTCCGCGTCATTTAGGTTTCTCAGATCAGTACTTATGTGTTGCTCCTGTGAGTCCAACGGATTTAGATACGTAGCTTTAGTTTGATTCTTGTCGATGTCGAGCGTATGCATCTGTCACATCTTTTGGATTAATTAACGCCCGTACAGTAAGAGTCAAGCGGATTTAGATAGGAATCCTTGCTTTTCTTGTTGCGAGGTTGAAATGTGCAATGTCCAGTATTCGATCGATTTAATTTCTAATGTGGTTATCTCATTCAATGATTTGAGACTTGTATGCATGATCTGAAAATTAACATGCAGATTATGATAGGTTAATCTCCAAGTCTGTTTTTAAGAAGATGTGGTTTGTTTTTCTGTAATATAGGCTGTATATACATACAAACTTATTGACAAAAAAATGAACGATCAGCTTCATTTTTGGCGTTCAAGTACTTACCTTCCTTATTTAGCTATTCAATCAGTGTGTAGGGCTTTTCTCTAACTGCTGGGCTCTAGGACCGCAAGTGTATTCTCACGATTCAGATTTTCATATTCATGTTTTTTTGCCTTTCATTTTCATTTTAAGCTGCATTAATTAAGACTGTAAAAGGAAGAAGTTTGGTCATATGTTAACATCTTCAATTTTTCTAAGATTGGGGCTGTTGAATGAATTGCAGTTGCTACTTTCCTAATCTTAGACTGACGAATTCTTTTTTTCTGTTCAAAGCAGTGTTGCAGCTCAGCTGAGACGAGTTGAAGCACACAGCAATGGTGAAGAATCCGTTGACAGCTCTTTATTTGTTGAAGCTGGTACCACATTTTAATTCTTTGTAGATTTAACAACTGTTAAAATGCTGTGTTCCGTTACTGGACAATGCTTAGGAAGTCAATCTGTTTTGTAGACATGCTACAGATCGATCAAAACAAGTTAAGTTGGGCCAGGTCTCTGAAAACCCACGACATTTGAAAGGATTCCGTTTCGTGTTTCCAGGTATAAATTTATTTCGGAGTCAACGTCCAGTGTAATGTTTAGCATATTCCTCCAAGTTCAGGAAGAATTTTAGACTTCCATTTGGTGCTTTGCTGCTATGAACCACTATCTTTCTACCAATCTGTTACCGATAATTGGCTTTCAACTTAAGACATGGAAATCATTTGGCACGTCCGAGTCATTTTATTGAGAATTTCCAACTTCCTTCAATATTTGAAGGCCTTTTTGTCCAAAAGATATGTTTGTTTAAGTATTCGTCATTTAGAAGTTGCAGGTTTTCTGTTTCTTTGAGCCATTAAACTATGAAGAACAAAGCAATATTGGACACTTTCAACATGCTTAGAATAGATGTCACAAGAGTCTCATGTCCAGTTTGCAAGTGATCAGGTATGTTCTTTTCACTTGCACCAATACTCTGTTTTGTCTCTATCTCAAGAGCCCATCAGAGTATCTCGCACTATTTCTTTTTACAGATTTAAATCGCCTTGAAGCAGGCAATCCTGGACAATAACTCTCAAATTGAAAATATATTTCAGGTCGTGCAAACATTGAAATCGAACTATATATTAATATTTCCCAACAAATATATTAACTTCATTGCAGTAAATTATAGAGCCATGTAGGTGAGTTTATTAATTAGATTATAAACAACTAAAAATCACATGAAAAGGGTCTTCAGTATATATTGTAATAATAATTTGGTTGTCGTTCCGTATATCATAAAATAAATTTACTTGAGAAGAATTAGAGAGAGATAATTCATGAATGGATTACTATTATTAAGCGAATATATACATTCTTTACAAAGTTTTAACAAATCCGATGAAGGCATGAAACATCAAAGCTGTTAGATTCGGTCATTTACGCCTCCCTGTCTATGGTGATTAATCGTTTGCCATGTGTTTCTTGAGAATGATTTCTGCCACTTTTAATTCAGTATTGTTATTCTGTTACAACTTGTTTTATAGCTCCGCTTAATGTAACCTCAAGTTATATGAGGGATTTGAATCCAAATTCTTTAAGATTGAACCAAAGAGTTGATTCAAGAATTTAGGAGATTGGTATAGAGTTAACATCACTCCTTGGATGTTGCGTTTACATTGTTGTTGAATTCCAATGGTTTAACTACCAACTGTTTGAAGAGCTTGGCAAGTAAGTCAATATTAGTTGTCCTCCGATTAGCGCGTTCAGTTTCTCATCTTTATATTTTGTCCTCCCTGATGCATGCATATTGGATATTCACTTCACGATATCTGTGAACATTACCAGGGTATAGGTACCTAGGGAACTTCTTAATTAAGTAATAATTATCATAGGATATAATTTAGTAAAAACAATAATAATATATATTATATTTGAAATCGCCTAATAAAGTGCATAATTTAATATCTGGTGAACACTTATGAAAATTGTTGTACACTTGGAATAATTTGTAATTGATATATAATGATGAAATTTTGGTTTTGACGCAAGTAATGTTTTTTTATATAGTTTTTAATCTTAGATTATAGATAATAGATCGCTAACGATTTGTTCTCGTCTTGTTTAATTTGAACAAGTTTTTTTACTTAAGAATAACAAACGATGACAATTAAAAGTTTTCAAAATAGATACAAACTATTATTATATAATTTTTAAATGAAAACAATAATAATTATATTAATATTAATTATATTTTTATAATGATAATATCATTGTAATTACATTTTTATTACATACCTATAATTAATAGGAGACAAAATTTAAAGATAAATTAATTTATGAATTAGTTAAGTAAATAATTTTATTTTGATATTTCATTTAACTAATAGGTATTAGTGAAAATTTAATCAGAATTAATTAAAATAAATGAATTAATAAACTAATATTATTTGTTAAAATGTATTTTAATAATTAAGACTAAATTTATTTCAAATTTAAGTATTTAAAATTTAAAATACTGTAGATTTAAAGAATATTTATTAAACAATTACTAAAAATAAAATATCTTTATTTGATAAAATAAAGTAACTGTAAGAACAAAAAAATAATTAATTATATTATATTAAACAAAACTAATATTTAATGATTCAAAACTAATATTAAACAAAACAAAACTAATATTTAGTTAATATCGTTTTTTTATTTTCATGCATTAAAAAATATATAAAAACCAAAAATTGAACTTCCTAGTTGCTTCTTTTCCTTGTTAATCTGGTAAAGAATTTGATTTATTTAATATCAAATAAAATGGAATTGAGAGACGGAATTGGAATATATTTAAAGCATTTTTGATTATCTGATCTAAATTTTAGTACATTTGCACGATTTTTATATTAGACGTTATTAAGCAATAGTTTTTTGAAGTTGAAGACTACTGCTTTTTAACGACCGTTCAAGTTTGAATTAGATTTTATCAGTTTGAGTCCACTTTCATAAATTTGGGTGGCTCAAGAAAAATTTTATTAGTTTGTCAGGCCCTAAAGTAAAACAAGAGAGTAAAATTCAGTCTTAAAGGTTTTAATTAAGGCTTGTCAATTAAAGTAAATAGATATAAATATAAAGAATTTGTAACAGTGAAAACTTAATAAAAAAATGTTTCACTAAATTCAAATTTGTCTAGTTTTAGTTCACAAAGTTAAAATTCAACCTATATATTTAACCTAATTAGTTTAATTTGTTTCTAGCCTCAAATAGAATGCAAAAGTTTAACTCCTAATATTTTTACGCGTACTTTTTGATTTTGCATCAAAAGAATTAATTACATTTAAAAATTTAAAAGGCATCAAGTCCCCAAAATTTCATGTATATTACTTAATTTTGTCTGAGAATGGGATTAAATGAAGTAAATCTTTCACTAGGATTCTAGAATTTAATTTAAAAGACTAATTAAATAGACTTAAAACAATTAAAAGGCTTTAACAAGATTAAGTTAAGTGAACTTTTTTTTTACTAGTTTAAAACGATTTGAATTTTAATATGTTCTAAAATATCTTCTAAACCTTAAGTATAAGTTCTAATTCCCCAATTTTCTCCACGCATATTGTTTAATTTTGTCAAAGACCAATTGAACAGACCTAACATTTTAAAGGATTTTAATGAGATTAAATTAAACATATTATATTAGAAGGATCAAGCTTAACTATAATAAAATTTAATTTTTAAGTGTAATAAACTATAAAATTTCAACCTTCAAAATTTTATTCAAGAATATTATTTATCTTTTTTAATTTGATAGACTTAAACATTTAAAAGGTCTTAACAACATATAAATGAAAAATATTTAACCATGTTCATGATTAACTAAGGCAAGTTTAATTTGTTTTAAAAACTAATAAAAGTTTAATATGTTTTAAATCTCAAATTGCAACAGAAGTTTTAGTTCCCAAAACTTTAAAGTATCTCATTTAACTTTTTTATAAGAAAATTTTAATCGACCAAAAAACTTAAAAGACTTCAATGAGATTCATTTAAACAAAATTTTCACACGGCTCGAGTTAAAAATTTTCTAATTTAATGTATTGTAAACCTATCATACAAATCATTGTAATTTCCACAATAGTATTTAATTGTATCATTTAACTTTGCCCAAGACAAATTAGATAAGACCTAAACATTTAACTGAGACTAAATTATGATTTTTTTTTCAATAGGTTAAGATCTAAAAGTTCTTAATTTGTTTTATTGTAATCTTTAAAAGATCATAGATCCAATCATTTTGAAATAAGTGACTCTTTTCACTACGTAAAGTTCAACTAGATTGTCGTTTTAGAATTTTAAAACATTCCAGTTCGTCAACTTTATTTTATGAATTGAGTTGAACTTAAACTAATCTGGACACACAGGTTTCAGTAAAATCTAAAGCCTAGAGTTTAAATATAACTCGCCCATTTGTAATGGGCTTAAATTGGACTTGACACTATATAGCCCATAAAAAAAAGTAACATATACAATTTAAAGAAATTTATTCAGTATTAAGTATCCTTTAATATGCAATATATAATTTTGTATTAAAACAAGGAACATTAAATTTATAACACTTCTCGTATAAACCATCGACAATATAGTACACGATCATATTTTTCTTTAGAAAAGCATTATCGTTATAAAAGTTTTAAAATTTTGAATTACATATTTTATAGGATGAAATAGGCTGAATATCAAAAGAAAAAAACCAATTGAATCAGTAAAACTAGATAAGACGGGAACATTCGATAATCGCTAAGCAGATGATGATTTTAAAGTGGTGTCTTAATTCTCAATTCAAATTATAACCAGATGCCATCGTAAAAACTAGAGTTCAAACGTGACAGAATCTTCGATTCGAGTTTTTTCCGTTAGATACGTGATATAATATAATGCATAAAATTAACATAACCTACAATCATGCGTTAAAAAATTAACCCTATCTTTAAAAATAAACGTCGGAATTTTGTCGTATTAAAATTTTCATATTTTCTGGTGCTCAACTATTCCCCCCGTAAGTAAGTTAACTTTTATTTATAGAACTTATCACTAAACAAGCATATGCTCTAAAACATATTTATAGAAGTTATCACTAAACAAGCACATGCTCTAAGCATATAAAAGCAGTAGATATTCTTTACATCATAGTAAACAATACAGACATAGCATCATGTATATGAGTAGCACCTAGCGCTTATCGCATTTTCTACGAGGCAAATTCTGTAAGATTTGATGGCATTGCACACTAAATTCGTGCATAGGCACATATATGTATACACACAATAGCAGATAACCATTTATGATTTTACCAAATATAGCTTACCGGAAATAATGATGATCTAGTTGGCGGTTTTGTGAAAAGCTGCAACGGACGAGACCATGCTATCCATACCACAGATATTGCGACTCCTGCAAATTCTGTAATAGCCGTTCTCTCCCCAGTTTTCTCCCCATGAATTTTTGATGATCCAAAACGGCTTTTCCTTAAAGCGGATAGGAGCATATCCTGCAGATCCATACCCCACAAGCAACACACCATGATCCTGACTCCTGGAACAAATATACGGGCACGACACTCCGCCAATGTATGTCTGCATAAACATTGCATTGATACCCACTGTACCATGCCAAGGCAAGGGAATGAAATGATTGATAATCAATATAGCCTCAAATGTATGAACATAAGAAAGGGTTGAGCACAGAAATGACAATACCCAGAGAGGTGATAAGCTACCTGAAAGGGGGCCATTCTTCACCAAATTTGCTGCAATTTGATCTTCATCCACGGAAACCACGCTGAAATTTGATGCCGATGCAGCTATTTTGGTCTTGTCAAATTTGCACGTGCTACGATCTGTACCAGTGTAGGGATAATCCTCCTCTCGCTCGAGTCCACCAGCCTTGAGAGTATACTCGAAGGCAGTGGTCATCAACCCTCCGTTGCAACCAGAGTCGCATGCACCATATTCCTCTGGATCGCACTGCAAATATTAGAAGCTTGGCATAAGTATAATTCAGCCAAAAAAATGAGGGTTTATTCTTCAGTATACGAAATGTCTAGGCATCAAAACTAGTACTGCTCTATCTACTATGAATGGGATTTAGAAACTTTGGAAATTGATACTACATCTGTAGTTATAACTCAAAACATTACCATGTAACATATACTTTATACATTTTCATTAGATTCGCTATGTAAATCTCAACTAGAGCAAACCCTCAATATCCTGTTCTGGCATTCCTTCCATACAAAACAACTATTACAAGAAAATTGCATTTATTTACAAAGCTAATGAAAATCAGGACAACTTAAGAAGAATAACCAAAGAGCTGAATGACCATGTTTCCTTTCATAAACAAAAGATTATCTCCAAATTCATACTCGTAAATGATTGACCAAAAGTAAGATGAGTTGTTCTGAGTAAGTTTACAAATTTTCTTTAGAAACCTGTTATACATCTCCACTCGCATGACGTAGATAACGCTTTCATGGCAAGTTTATACTTAATTTCTCTCAGTATGAAGAACACGATAATATTTACTAGCAAATAATACTACAATAATAGAGTAAAAATTCAACAAGTTATCCGTTAACAATGATGAGATATTTATCTTGCCCTAGAAAATACTAAAATATGGAAGAAAAAGTCAAGAACAGGCAGACGAAAAAAGGAAATAAAACAACAATCGAAGAATGTAGAAAGTCAAGCAAAAGAAGGAGAAGATCGAAACCTCATGATCACAATCCACGAGCTGTTGCTCGCTTAAGCTAACGAGTTCTCCTGTGGCCAAGAAATGAGCTCCTTCTAGAGCACCAGTAGCACTAAAGGACCAGCAAGATCCACAAGACCCCTAGCACATCAATAATCAAAGATGTATATATCATAAAGATACTCGACGCATAGTATGCGGATGAATATTATACAGATAGTAACACGCGCGGCGCGTGCCCGTTAACATACCTGATCTTTGACGTTTGTAACGGCGCCATGGTCGCGCCAATCGAAATCGGTAGGTAGATCACTGGTAGGAAGGATTGGCGCCTTGTGAGCGTCGGCCGGTAGGCGCAGACGTCTCAGACCGAGAAACTGCCGGCGGAACTCACGCGGCGTCAAGTCTGAAAACTTCGTAACTCCGTGGACCGCGGAGGAGTCCATCACCTGATGACGCCTAGCGCGGCGGAGGTTAGCCTTGAACACGCTGAATCGGTAGTCGTGCTCCTCCGGCGAAGAGTAAGTTTTGCCAAACTTAGTTTTGAAAGCAGCGAAGTGATGCTCGGCGTTGAGAAGATGGTCATCTAATAAATCAGAGACAACTTGCCGGATCAGTTGATCGTCGGGATCTACAATTGATTCTGTGGAGGTGAGAGAGGAAGACAAGAGAGTGAGAAAAAGGAGGGTCAGTAGAGAGAGACGCCCCATTTTTCTTCAGAGGAGTGTAGAAACTGTACTATAACAGGCGGATATTTATGAGAGCGGAACTATTTCAGTGACTCCAATTCTTCGGTGAGAGATAACAACACCACCATTGTGATCTTGACACGTGTCTTTTACTTTTGTCCATGGAATAAATCACTAGAAAACAACTTTGAAATTGATATGATGACGACTACTTGAATATGCATAAACGAATGACCTGCATTCATTGGCATAAGCCAAACATCTCGATGAAGTTTTATCGCAAATTCCAAAAACAGGAACTTACGACACGATTGGCTACAGCAACACAATTCAAACAAAACAAGTTGGTTACGGAACTAGCAAATGAATTGCCGGACCCACTTGAAAAGGGCACGTTTGAATTTCATGCCATAGGTCGGATTAGGACTTGATTAATCTAAATTTTAATTATAAAATTTTAAAATTACTTCATTTTAAAATAAAATATAAATCTTAGTGTCTATTTAGTTAAGCTTTTAGACGTTAAATAAACACTTTTTTCACTACAAATGCCTTTTTTAAAAAATAATTATTTGACAGTAAAATTAAAAAAAATATTTTTTAGTAGATATAACTTTTTTGGCAGTTAAAATACAACTTTTTAAGAAGTTTAAATTTAAAGCTTTTCAAAAAAGCACTTTTTCAGGTAGATTTTTCATATCAATTAATGAGTCTATTTTTTAGTCTATTTTGCTCTTAGATTTTATACATAATTTTTACAATACCCACAAACTCATCTTCACATTTATTTTGAGAATTATCTAATATTATTTGACTTTTTTATTAATTTAAATATTTATTTTTATATTAGTTTTACTTATGTTATAATCCATATAAAAGATTTCGTTAGATATACTTTTATTTATGTTTCATATGGTTTAAAATTATATAATAATTAATATATTAT
>JANZLF010000002.1:1144172-1156161 GCA_026546835.1 Erythroxylum foetidum
CATATAAAAGATTTCGTTAGATATACTTTTATTTATGTTTCATATGGTTTAAAATTATATAATAATTAATATATTATGCTTTACATATTGTTTAATATACTTTAAGTAATATTTATATGCATAAATACTTTTATTATAAAATAAAATATATTTAAAATTAATAAAAATGATTTTATTTTTATGTTGCCAAACAATCTACTATATAAAGCTCTTTTTAAAAAATTGTTTTTTAATTGATAGTCAAACAGACAATTAACTTCTTTGAAAAGCTCTTCTAAGAAAAGCTCTACTAATAAAAATTTTACTATCAAAAGTTATACTAATATAAGCTTATCGAAGCAGTAACGTATTCTTTTAACTTTCAATTGTGTCGAATTTAATAATAATACATTAAATTAATAAATTAACTCTATATTTTATAATTAATTATATTTAAAATATTATTAAAATTAAAATTAGGCAAATTTGGTTTTCAATCAAAAATTAAAGAATTTAGTTTAAATTGGACCAAATTTTATAATAAATTAAAACTTTAAAAAAATCAGACTAAAAATGTTTAAACTTGTATTAGTTTACAATTTAAAATTTTTAATAAAACAAAGTCATTTTAAATTTTAAAAAATATTTAATTGGACCAAGCCCAACCATAAAATTTAGAGCTGATCGGATTAAATGTAGGGCATTGACTTCAAAAGACGAACCGAGTGAAATTCCAAACCGTTTACTTCTGTACTAGAAATCCCAGAATCGTTGCGTCAACCTTTGCTGGCGATGCTTAAACCACAAGATTATCACTAAAGAAAATCTTGACCACTTCTCTACTACGTAAGGCATCAGATTAAACAATGAAGTAAAATCTACATCACCATGTAGAAGATAAGCGGCTAATATTTTTATTGTTCATAGTTAGGAAGTTGTACAATTCATAATCAATCTAATCTACTTGTAAACATGGTAAAGTAACAAAACGACTTATGCCATAAATACAAGTGCTCTTAATCAGAAATTCACCATAGATATCCTTCAAAGTTCTACATTTTTTGTTATGTTAATAAGAGTTACTCTATGCCCATTTCCCAAATCAGGGAACCTTGTAGATGCTCTATTTTAGCTCAGCATTACATGATTAATCACCACCTGTATCCTCAACTGTTTTCTTGTATTCTGGCTTCAGCTCGTAAGTTCCTTGATTTGTTCCCCGCTTATTGTACACGCAAAGCTCGTTCAATATCTCCTTCAAGAATTGCTGCAAATACAGAGAAAAAGTATATACATTTATCAGTAAACTATAGTTAAATTCTGCGTGAACCAGCATCCGCAATTATCTAATGACCGACACGAGAGAACGAATCAAATGGACAGAATATATGTGTATCGATGCCAAATTTTAAATCGAGAATCACCAAAAAAAAAACATAAAGCATTTTAAGAAGTATGTTCAATAATAGCACTTCAACCTTTCCCTCTATCATCAGAATGAAATATCAGAAGCCATACCGCTGGTTGGTCAGTTTCTTGGACTAGCTGCTTTAGTGCCCAATTTGGCTGTCTTTCAAATAACTTGAACATAATATCTTCTAATTCTGCACGATCCCTCCTAGTCCTCTTCATATCAGTTTGTTTAACAGGAGCCGTTTTCTTCTTATCCTGCTCAATATAACAAATCATAAAGATTTACCGTTTGGCCTTCCAGTTGAGTTATTTAGAAAGCAAAACCAATTCATGTATTGAACGTCAAGGAATAAACAATAATGTACCTTGGAGCTTGATGAAATCAAGCCAACCATGCCAGGCATAGGTCTCATATGAACACCACGATCATTATCAATCACCTGTATTTGTCTATTCTTAATCATCGACTTATTTGTCCTCTCACGGCATAACTTTCCGTACTCCTCGATATCTTCACCATGGGGCTTCATGTCAAACTTATGTTCTACTTTACCTTCCATAGCAACTTTCCCTACAAATAAAGGAATAATTTTTGTTTTTTCCTCTGTAAACTAAAAAGTAACATAAAGCAAAGTTTCTAAGCAAGATCACATAATCATGAATAACTATATCAAACATATTTTAATTCGACTGCATTAGGTCAACACAAAACACCTATCAAATCAAAAGGTTTAGGTCTTCTCCACAAGACTTGACCTATTTTTGCATTTTGTTAATGAAAAGGGAATAATTCTCAATTGTAACACTAAAAATTAGGCATGTCAAACAAGGATTCAAAGAATAATATTTAACAGGAGTGTTAGTATAAACTGACTAACACTATTCATCAAATCAAAACATGAATTCCTCACAGAAATTGAAAACAGTGTTACTGCTTCAGAATCAAATTTTAATGACACGAAATCAAGGTGAATGTAGACAACCTAGAGAAACATCAAATGCAATTACATTTGCTTCCAAGTCAATAAAAAACAGAATTTCACATCATCTAAACCCTCACGGGACAATTTTTCAAATGATATATGCTAAAAAATCATTAGAAGACTCTTATGAATAATAAGGGAATAAACCTTTATCTGGCAAAGTACCTGCAACTTTTTGTAGGTTCAATAAAGTTTTAGGCAGATTCATCACATCTCTATTTATGTAATGACTAACACTATTCATCACTTCCAAACATAATTTACTTAAATTTAACAACAGTTCTACAGTTTAAAATTCCCAAAAAGCAAAAAATCATGACAGCTAAACCTTCACTGAAGAACTCTTCATGAGTTAAACATGCAAAATATGAAACTAGATCTTACCTTGACCTGTCTCGGAGAAGACACACATAGGGACAAAGTCTTTGAACATATTCAAAGAATAAGTCTTTGGTGTATTCCCAACTTCAGAACCAGCCATCTCCATTGTGAACTAATAAAAATTAAACAAATGTGAGAAATATTAAACGAGTTTGATGGGATAGCAATTTTGTATTCTAACTTATGCCAGAGGCAATAAACTGGAGATCAAAAACAGAAAGAAAGAAAAGAAAGCAGGTACTCCAAAAAGCTAGACCACGTAGCCTATCTTCATTTTATTTGGACATGAAAGAATTTTATTTGGACATGTTAGGAATTCGCCTCCACAATATACTTCAGTGTTTCTACAATGAATACTCTCAACTATCATAGTCAGAATCGCTATATTTCAGAAATTAAGCATAAGCTTGTAAAAGAAGTTAACAGAGTAAAGGAAATGAAACAATAAAAGCAGGTCAATTGTTTATACGATTCCATCCTTCTCTGTACTTCATTCAATATCTCCTGAAACCATATCAGTCATATTTGTAAATAAGCTGCGTTTTAGAAAAAACAGGCCCATTAGACTAACTTCACAACAATTCCCGTCGGCCTGTAGGCGTACTACATTAAAGTCGCTGCCTAAAGAACTGCAAGAGATTGTTTGACAATCAGCAAACAACCTCATTCGTAAAAGAACCAGACATATTGAATGAAAGGCATCTAAAAAGATAACCCACAAAAGCAAGAACGACACAAATTGTTCAAAAGATGCCTATTCCTGAAGCAACCAGAGGGTCAACAGATCTTTCCCAAGCAGCCAAGCATAACAATGTCAAATCACTGCATTACATATCTTCCACAAGAAAAATAAAACGGTGAACAAAATCCACCACAGATTGAAAACCCAAGTCGCAAATCAGATAATTAAGAACGAAACAATTGACACTACATTGAGACAAAGTACAAGCAGAACATCGAGAATTGCTCAACTAAGTTCAGACTCTTCTAGGGTTGCATTCAAATCTAAGCAGTAAAAGCCATCAGATCAACAAAATCCTACTCAACCCATCATCTATAAAGAAGTATAACAAGGCAGCAAAACAAGAGCCGAAAATTCGAACTGAACAAGAATACCTCTAATGAGGAGGGATCATCGGCTTGAAGAGGATCGAGCGAGAGAACGACCTTAGCGAGAGGATGAGACTCCGAAGAAGAGGATTGACTCTGCCACGACTTCGCCACCGATAACGGACACTTCATCAACCACACCGATCTATCAGACTTAACAGTTTCAAGAAACCCACCGCCGGTCCCAAAACTACTTCGATCTTCATCCATATCGGGACTTTCCCTTCTTTGTTTGTTTCCAGGGAAAACCCGCTTCTCTTTCGCGCTTTTGGATTCCAGTTTGGCGTTTGGAGTAGGTCTTCTCTTGGTCTTAGTTTTATTGACAATGTTGTCCGAACTCGAGAACAAAGCCAGAATCCAAACGTCTTGCCTAAAATAATAGAATGTGCGACGACGTCACGTGCCTCACGAGATACGCATTATAATATTTGCCGCGAACCGGTTAAGTTCGCCATAGGTTAACTTGGACTCTATAAGGGCTAAAGCCCAAAGTAGTAAACTGGAAGATATAAAACAAAGGTCCATTTCTTCATTAGATTTCTGAATGAAGATAAAGTACAAACCCTAGGAACACATTAATTCGAACTATGATCATATTTAAGCTCTTTCACCCCTAATCCTACGAGCCAACTGAATATCTTTAGGCATTATGGTCACTCTCTTGGCATGAATAGCGCACAGATTGGTATCTTCAAACAGTCCGACAAGATAAGCCTCAGCAGCTTCTTGAAGAGCCGCAACAGCGCTGCTCTGGAACCTGAGATCGGTCTTGAAGTCCTGAGCGATTTCTCTCACGAGCCTCTGGAAAGGGAGCTTGCGGATCAAGAGCTCAGTGCTCTTCTGGTACTTTCTGATCTCTCTCAGAGCGACGGTTCCTGGCCTAAAACGATGAGGCTTCTTAACGCCTCCGGTGGCCGGAGCGGATTTGCGAGCTGCTTTTGTAGCCAGCTGCTTCCTTGGTGCCTTGCCACCAGTAGACTTCCGCGCAGTCTGCTTGGTACGGGCCATTTGTTCCAAAGCTTTAAAGTAGATAATAACTAGCTATAAGACTCTAGGAGCGTTTGTTTCTTGGGAAAGCGATGTAGAGAAGTGTGCAACGAGATGATATTTATGGTAGAGGAGCTCAGAGTAGCGGGAAGTTGAAAATTTTGGAGTCTCGACGGGGGTTAGTAAAGAGTAAGCAATTTAGATTTGGGATGAGCGGGAGTGTGAATTTGAACCGTAGATTACTAGTTTATCGACGGTTGTGATTATTCATTGTACTAGACTGGGATAGAGATCCGTGTGGGGTGGATTAACCAATAGGAACAATTCACGTGGCGACAAGTATAATTCGGGCATTTCTTGTCAGCCGTTGTTGTAATCAACGGTGCAGAGAGCTTAGAGAAATCTATGGCATGGATCGCCATCATGGCGAGTGTAAGTCTATTAATTATATATATTGTGTTGAAATTACATTCAATTTTCCAGTTTAAAATTATCTTATATTTTCACGTTTCAAAACGATATTATAAATTATTTGCCAAAAAAAAATTTATCCTCTAAAATATTTACTTTTTTTAACTTGAAATTAATGATATTGTATTTCAATATCATAGTTTTCTAATTTTACAAAAAACCTATATAATATTTATATAAAATAAAATTTTGATAAATACTATATGTTAAAATATAGGCAATTATATCTTATTGTTTAATTTTAGACGACAAGTTTGATAAGGATTATAATTCTAAATTAAAATAAGATTTACTGAACATCCTGTCTTGGAGATAATGACTATCTATAATAACATATTTTTATAGATGTGACTTGATAATTGCAGCTAAATTATTGACGTGATTCGTGTAAGATATGGGCTGAATGTTGTCATCTTTTGTAAGTAAAAATTGACATACTTTAGATGACATAGCAGCTGAATTTCCAGGGTTATTGTCAATGATGTTTGGAGCTGATTATATTGTTATAGAAGTCCATCTGTTACTGTTACAAACTTCTCTTTGGTGCAATAAGTGACCAAGGCTTTTCCTTATAGCTGGCCTTTTCTTTTGCCTTTGTCGTTGATTGGGTGGTCCTTTTAGCAATTGTGATTTTTTATCTTGAGCTTTACGTAACTTGACTTGTTGATCTATTATTAAGTGTTGTGTTTTGGTTGATTATATGATTTTTTGCAGCTAGGTATTCTTCTATTATTCAACAATAATTTAGGGCGTTCTTTGGAAGTTTTGCAGCTGTTTTTTTTTTGGCTTTCTTATCATTATCGTGTTGTTGTTCATTGTCGGTGATATGTTGATTGTGTAGATTTCAGAATTTTTTTGTGATCTTAGTAGCTGCTATACTTTATCTATTTCGTGATTTTTCTGGGCTGCCTTGGTGTGACTTTCGGCTGAAAAATATTCAGCATAGGCATGGTGCCGCAATTGTATTTTGGTAACGTTTTAGTGATGAAACGTTTGATCGATTGATGTTATTTTGAGGCTGTTGTGCATGGGTTGATCTTTATTCTTCTCAATAATTCACAACAGATATTATTGTACCACTTCTCACACTTTCAGTTGATAAAGCTGCATAGTTAAGGGAGTGTTTTAATCTAAAGTGTTTTTTTTTTATATCTTTATTGATTTAATCACTTTAGTTATTCAATTATCATTCTTATTATTATACAGTGTTGTGAAAATCTTCTATTATGATTAGTACGAGACGATCGTACTGTTAGGTGTGAAATATTTTCACGAGTTGTGAGAAAAAGAGGTAGTGTCAATGGTTAAATAGTGTCGGCTCAGTAAAGTCTTGTATAAAACTATTGTCGTGAGTGAAAGTATTAAGTTCAGTGAAGACCTTTGTAGACGTAGGTAATGTGTGTCAAACTGCGTTACCAATTTTTGGTGTTGCTTTGCACTGTGCCTTTAATTTTCTATTTTTAATTCTGCTAAATTTTGCAAAACTGCTACACCCCTTTGGAAATTTGCAATTGGTATTAGAGCGAGTCATTAAATTAGAACTTAGTACGTCAAGTTGGTACATATTCGTGCTTCACAATTATGGCTATAAGAGAAGGGGCGTCAATTATTAGGCTATCGTTATTAGATGGTTCAAAATATCCTACGTTGAAATCACAGATGAGGGTATTCATTCAGACACAAGGAATAAAAGTGTGGAACTCGGTTTTAAATGGTCAGACATATCCAGTGACAACTGATGAAAAGGAAGAAGCAGTGCTTAAAGATACATTTGAGTGGACAAGAGCTGATAAAGAGAGAGCGCTTGGAAATTCCCAAGCCTTGCATGCCATCTTCAGTGTAGTTGATGGAGGTTGCTTTGCCATGATATCAACCTGTAAATCGACGAAAGAAGCGTGAGACACTTTGTAAACTATACATGAGGGATCAAAATCTGTGATAGCCTCAAAACTTTAGATGTTGGATGTAAGATTTGAAGAGCTAAAGATGGATGAGAGTGAAACCATTGGAGATTTCCATTAGAAACGGCGTGACATAGAAAACCAAGCACATCAACTCGGAAGGAAGTACTTTGACCTAAAATTAGTTAATAAGACATTGAGATCGTTGCCTCTATGGTTCATACTGAAAATTACAGCAATTGAGGAAACTCATGATATCAATGAATTGTCATTGGTAAAGATAATTGGAATTTTTACCAATTTTGAGATGAATTTATTTAGGGACAAACAGAAGAGGAACAAAGGATTCACATTATAAGTCAATATTGGTAAAGCCGTGAATGACTTTGAAGATGAATTTGACAACAATGAGGATATGAAGTTATTGACAAGAAATTTCAGCAAGTGGTAAAAGAAAATGAAGAATAATATATTCAATTTTAGACAAAATAGTGAAAGCTCATCAAATAATAATTCCAAACAATAAGCTAAAACTAAAAAAGGCAAAAGAAAACTGAAGAAAATTCAATGTCGTAAATGTCAAGATTTTAGAAATGTGTAAGCTAAACGCACTAATGTGTAAGCTAAATGCACTAACACTTTAAAGAAGAGAAGAGAAGTCCTATACAAGTATTTAGAGTAGGAATGAATTCAGAAGTGAGTATGGTATTGAAGAAGAATCTGTAAGTAGTGTTGTTGGTTGCCTTATATAGCAAAAGTCCAATTGCACACTTAACAGCAACCAAGAAGGAAGAAACTGTTGATGAAAACGTGGAAAATTTAGAAAATTAAAAAAATATGAATTAGTTCAAAGTCTAACCTTTGATTATCACAGTGATGACAAAAAGGATGATATCTATGAAGCCTATGAATTAATGTATGCAAAGTAGGTGAAAACATGTAAGAATAATGAAAAGTTAAAGAAGGTAAACTCTACTATGAAAAACATCATTTGGGATCTAAAGAAGAAATTATTATCTACAATAGATGAGTTGAATGAAACAAAATTGATTTGGTTACTACAAAGTTAGAAAAGTTGCTGAAAATCGGTAAGATCAATCCCCAACGCGTTGGCCATAAAGGTGAAAGTTCTAATTCTAATGACGAGAACAATGGCACAACCAAATCTATCCAAGAAGAAATCTGAAGGAAGAATCGAAGATATATACCTATATGTCATTTTTGTGGAGTTATCAAGAACATAAGGATGAAATGTTACAAGTTGTAACAAATGATGTTTCAAATGGCTCAAAATCGAAATTCTAGACACTCTTCAATAAACTTTCAGTAGCAACCCATGTTACCAAAACATACTTGCGTTAAACAAGGTTAATTGCAAGCACAAAGACATGACAAAGGAAAAATAAGAAATTATTCAAATTCACAGTTAGTTGCTCCTGTTAAAGAAACTGTTCAGACAGAGGATAAGTCAATTGTTTCAGAAAAAGAAATCAACCAGATGGGTGATGACATAGACAATATGACAAGGAATAAGATCAGGTTTGAATTTTTTTCGAGGCGCACAAGGACTGCATGCTTTTCAGTTTTGAAGTATATGATGTTGTTTATTAAAAAAAAGGGTCCGAATGAGTTAACGTCTAGACTTTTTGATTTTTTGATTTATGAGTTTTATAAGGTTCAGGTGATTGGTGTATGTTTGGATTTTTCCTTACTTGTTGAATAGTATAGTCGATGTGAGAATGAGACTCTCCTTGATGATTTCAAAGTTTTGTTTTTGAATGTTGATGTACGGTGTTATGTCGAGAAAATGTTGATGCTTGGTTGGAGACTTATAGGAAGATTTAGATTTTCTATTGTTTGGTTTTTCAAGTTTTATCTTGATTTCTTTCTATATCGTGGGCTGTATGAATTTGGGTAATTTGTATTTGTATGGTTTATGTGAGGAGGAGATTGATTAAATTTGATTATGATTCGTTGAATGCATTTTTTGGGTTTCTACATTTAATTAGTTATACGTGAATATCCTATTTGGGGATAATAACTATCTAAGGCAACATATTTTTTGAGATATGACATGATAATTGCAGCTGGATTATTAGTGTGATTTACGTAAGATGTGGGCTTAATGTTATCGTTTTTTGTGATAAAAAATTGACATATTTTGGATGACATGGCAGTTGAATTTCTAGGGTTATTATTGATGATGTTTGGGGCTAATTATGTTGTTAAAGAAGTCCATCTATTGCAAAGTTCTATTTAGTGTACTAAGTGACCTGGGCAGAATCCTTGCAATTGGCCTTTTTTTTTGCCTTTGTCGTTGATTGGGTGGTCCTTTTAGCAGTTGTGATTTTTTATCATGAGCTTTATGTAACTAAATTAGTTGGTATGTTATTATGTGGTTTGTCTTGGTTGATTACATCGTTTTTTGCAACCGGGTATTTTTCTATTAATATATGACAACTGAGGGTGTTTTTTGGGAGTTTTGCTGCTGATTTATTTTCTGATGTTCTTACCATTCTGGTGTTGTTGTTCATTGTCCATGGTGTATTGATTGTGTGGTTGTCATTTACAGTTTGTGGTGTACGAAAACTCTTAAAGTTTTCTTGATCTTAGTAGTTGCTATACTTGATTTGTTTTGTGATTTTTCTAGGCTGTCTTGGTGTTGTTTTTGGGTGAAAACGTTCATGATAGGCATGATGCTGCAACTGTATTTTTGGTGACGTTTTGATAATGAAATGTTTGTTCAATTGATGTTATTTTGATTTTTTTGTGAGTAGGCTAATCATGATTCTTCTCAATAATTCACAACAGATATTATTCTATCACTTCTCGCACTTTTCAATAGATGAAGCTACATATTTCAGAAAGTTCTTTTTATCTCAAATGTTTTTATTTGTTTATTTGTTTATTGATTTTAACCACTTGAGTTGTTCAATTATCATCCTTATTAATAAATAGTGTTGTAAAAATCATCTGTTGAGGTGAGTACGAGGTGGTTGTACTACTGAGTGTGAAATTCTTTCACCGGTTATGAAGACGCGAGATAGTATCAAGGGTTAAGTGGTGTCAGCTTATTAAAGTCTTATGTAAAACTATTGTCGTTAGTGATTTACATTTGTGCATTTAATTTTTCATTTTTAATTGTGTTAGATTTGGTGAAACTACTACACTCCTTTGGAAATTTACACTATTAATGTTTTAAAAAATAAACGAGTTCGGTTGTTTTAACAATAAAAACTTTGAACCGATCAACTTTTCAAATCGATTTTAATTTTTCAATTTAATTTAGTTTGATAATTTTTGTTATTAAGAGCTGATTAGTTTATTAATTAATTTGTTAGTTTTTATAAACTGATTAGTTTTTATAAACTAAAATGAATTAATTAATTTTTATTTAACAATTTTATTTTTTAATTAAACTTTAAAGTTTTAATGAATAAGGACAATTTTTTTCAATTATTCTTTAAATTCTACAATTTTATTCATTTGGTATTATGACGACCTACTCAGTTGAATATTTTAAACCTTAAACTTCATATCATACAAGTTAATTTTTGATTCAGTTTTAAAAATATCAAATAAAAATATAATATGCATAATAGCGAAAAAAATTGTAGAGCTTTCATATAAATTTAACTAAGTTCTTAATAAAAATTATAAATTAACTTTTATCATGAACGTTTATTTATAAAATAAATTTCATTAAAATTTTTAAAAACTATATTTAAAGTTAACATTCAATAACAGTAAAGTATTTATATTCTAAAAAGTAACGAGTCTATTGTTAAGTATTAATTTGTTATATAAAATTTATTAAAAAGAGGAATATAGCTTTTCTCTACCTGGACATGCAAGAGTAGGGAAGCAATGGGTATGATTCGATTTGGGTATTATTTTATTCATATCCATATTCATTTTTTATGATTCAATCTATTATCTATTTAAAATTCATCGATTTTTATGATTTATTACCCATATCCAATTTTATTAGATTATTCGGGTTTTTAGATATCTATCAGATTGTATAGCTCATAAAAATATAACTTATAAATAGAAAATATAAAGACCAGATTTTTGTGAGCGCTCTAAATTAAAATTAATTTAATAATAATAAGCCAATATTTTAATTTGTATGTCATAAAAAAATCATAAAATTGGAATAATAAAAATTATAATGTCTAGTGCAAAGACAATATATATTTTTTACAATCAAGAATTAGAACAAAGACAGAAATATCCATAGCTTCATATTGTCTTTGCGTAAATTCAACGACATTCAAAATTCCATCTTCATATCATTTGCGATATCATCATCCTATAAAAAAATAAAATATGGTGAAAAAGGCGAGGACTGAGGAGTAAAGTCAAGATTTTAAAGCAATTTCTCTCGTACAAATATTAATATTTTATTATATCTAACCATAAAATTCAAGAAAAAAATAGAAAAATAAAGTTAATAAAAAAGGATAAGGTTTGAATATCTATCGGTTCGGGTTATTACTAGAACCACATATAAATTCATATCTAAATTTAATTTTTACCATCAATTTAAAATCTATTTAAAATATATAATTTTTAGCTTCTGTATCTATTTTTCGGGACCGATGATGTAGATACAGTAAAACCTCTATAAATGAATATTGTTGGGACCAGAAAAATTATTATCTTATACGAAGTTATTAATTTATCGATAAATGAATATTTTATTAATTTATCAATAAATTAATATTTATTAATTTATAGAATAATTTTTATTTTGTACAT
>JANZLF010000002.1:1171330-1183191 GCA_026546835.1 Erythroxylum foetidum
AGAATCATGGTTGCAATTGAAATCCATTATTTATACCCCTTATTGCCCCAACAGTTTGAATATACTTGTTCCCTTTAATTTGAAAAATAAAAATATATAAATCTCTTATATAACTCTACTCATTCAAAAAAAATTCATTTTTTGTAATTGAGTATTAAAATTATTAGTTTTTTTAATCAAAACTTACCAATGAAATTATCTGTTACATTTCTGCTATTCCAACTCTATTCTAATTCATCTCATTCACATATTTATGTGGAACTTATATAAATGTGTGAATGAGATATATTGAAACATTGTTCAGTTCCACTTAAATATATGGATACAAGGGATGGTCGTGTATTAACAGACAATATATATATGGGTCTACGATGTATTGCCATTCGAAATCAAGATATTGGGATTTGACTTGTCAATCGATTCATAACCTTTCGAAGACAACCCATATCTATTCGAACTCCTTTTACTAGTAGGAGTACATCTTGGATCTGTCGATTAAGTTGTTCAAGAATAGTGGCGTTGAGTTTCTCGATCCTTTGTCTTAGGATTAGTCAGTTGTATTTCTCGATGGGGACAAGGGAAGGGATATAACTCAGCGGTCTAGAACATGATTAGAACAACAAAACTCCCACATAAATATGTAGAAAAAATTGATTGAAACAATAATGGAATAACAAAACTGATACAAGATTCACATAAATATGTTGATGAGATAGATTGGAACATGGTTAGAATAACAAAACTGATACAGATAATATGTTACCTAAAGCTTGTTATTAAAATCGAGACAAAAGAAAATTGTGAATTATGATATTTGAATAAAAGACTATTGTTTAAAATTTTTAATATAGATTTTTTATAGTTTTATTGAAATAATTTGACAATAAAAATTGATAGATTTTTAAATTTTTAACTTTTAATTCTATGATATATTTTTTTGAACAGAGAAAATTTTACACTATTTATTTGTATTAAAAATAAGTTACTCTAATAAAGCTTCCATTAAACTTTTAATTTTATTTTACACATCCGTTTATTAAAATATATTTGATTTTTGCTTGTTATGATAAATAATGTTTTAAAAAAGGGAGAAAAAATTAACGAATAAGAAAATTAAAATAAAAGGAAAACTATCGATTTATAAAATTCAGTCAAACGAGTTGACTCATCAAAACCTCGACCAGGCAGGCAGGCACACAGCACAGCACAGTCATTGAACTTTGTAAGATTCTCTCGTGCAAACAAAATCTACACTAGCTGTCAGGCATCTATTTGTGTGTGACTCAATGGAAACGCAATTAAGGTCACAACTGGACTGGTCAGGGAGGTGTCCGACTGGTTCGTGCAGGCCGGGTCAGATCATACTCTTCAATACCCAGTTTTCGATTATTACTTAAAGAGTAACATACCTGTGAGACTTTTAAGAAAGCACTTTTCTGTCAGGTGTAATTTGTAAAGAAATACTTTTCTATGTATGCTATATGTGTATATATATTCTAACGTTTGACAGTGGCAGGGCCTCTTTTCCTGAATATTAGAATGATTGTGGTCGGGGGGCATTATGTCTCTTAAAGAGTGGTTGGGGGGTTTTAAGTATGTATATCAGAACTCGAAGCCTTTGGAAGTGGGAACCTTGTTGGAACCACTTCATTAGGTCTCCTAATAGCAGGATCTTTATCGTATAAAATTGTCTTTTAACATTTCTTTTTTATAATGGTGGAATTCGTATTAGAAATAATTATTTAATTACAAATTTTAAATAACTGACATAAACATAATACTTTTAAATTAACTAAATTCCAAGTTATATTCAAATTTAGGGATTAAACAAGTTGAATAACTTAAATTAATTCAAATAAAATGATATTATTTTAATTCTATCACTTGTCATTAACTTTAAAATTGATAAATATACATAATCATTATTATATTTCATATTTAAGTAAGTTACGTACAAATTTAAAATTTAAAATTAAATGACGAATATATATATATATATACATATATATATTTGACTTTTTTTTAAACCTAATAAAATTTAAGTTATCAAAATGCAAATTACTCAAAACCTTGTAATAGTTGAATAAATAAAGGCTTTATTTGGTAGACAACCAATCAACTATTTTTTGTCGTCAACTGTTTGACTTCTCAAAAAACTATGAAACCTAATTAGTGGGTAGCTCTTCTAATAGTTGATTTAACATAAACAGTCATCGAAGAAAACGCTACTATGTAAGAATGTTTTCATCAATCAGCGAAAATTTTAACTATTAAAAGTTAATTTTTTTCCTTTTTGCAGTTATATGTTAGAAATAAAATGCTCCCTTAAATGAAAATAAAAATTAAAAGAGTTGTATAAAATTTTCATAGATGATGAAATAATACAGATGAACATGACTTCTCTCAAATTTAAATTCTTATAAAATGTTTAACAAAATACTAAGATATATAATATTTATACTCTTTTTTTAAGTCATGTTCTCATAAGTTATTTTATACATAAACAATTAATACTAAATATTTAACTTTACCAAATATTTATAACAAATAATTAATACAATTTGCTGATTAAATCAACTAATATAAATAACTATTAACTAATAACTAATACAATTAGCTGACTATCAAACAGGATGAAAAATAAATTATATCGGTCCAAGCACCTCCTCAGAGGCTCTTGCATGTTTGATGATCAGAAAAGGTATAAGTAACTAAAGAAGGAATACCAAAAAGATAGATTCCTTCTGTTGGCCGCTATTGCGTACAGTATGGTCCTGTGGAAAAGTGATGTAAACCTTGTTTGTTTTTCTTTTTTCTCCTTGTTGGTTTTGGGTTGAACTCTTTACAGTTTCTCGTATTAAAGCTCGCTTCTAAGGTTCTATGGTCCTAGACTCGTCATATCTACAATCATTACTGATAAAACTACATAAAAATTGAGAAGAAGCATTACATTCTGATATTTGGAGTTCAATCATTATATCGTTTGTAAATAGATTAGTCTCGCAATTGATCTACACGTCAAAATTATTTACCTTTAAAATTAAAGTTTAATAATGAATTACACTATTTAAAGTTAACATGTTGATTTAAAATTTTTTATAGTCTTTTAATGTTAAATTTAATTATATAATTTTAAAATTTGATGATCCTATTTTGACTTTTATAAAGCGAAGAGTTTTGTACACAAAATATATTAACTTTTTTATTATCATTATAATTTTTAATCGACTAAATTAATTATGAATATCATAAAGTATATTTTATAAATTTATCGATATGAATGATAATTGTAATAAAAGTTGGGTAAATCGACGCTCTTAAATGTTTTTTAATTTTTATCAAATAACATATGAAATGATTATATAAAAAATATATTATAATATCATTAATTTTGAAAAAGAATATCTTGGAAAAAAGGAAGAAAAATAACTACAAATGTATACGTACAAAAGGCAAATGAGGATAACTAGTGGAAAAAATAAGAAAAATTAAATGAAAGGCTAATAGCGTGGGTGTGTGTGTGTGCAATGTGGGGTCTCATAAGGGATGAGAACGCGTGAGAGTACCCACCTCTCCCCTCGTGCGCGCTATCTATCAATGGCGGCTCATCTGCTTCCTTCTCGTTATCATCATTAATGGCATCTATATAAAACACGACACTGTTTTGCTCCTTAGTAATTAATAAATCTCTTTTAACTTTTCATTATTGTTTCACTCCTCCTCTCTCTCCTTTTTATAATTCAGAAGTTGGTAGCTAGTGGGATTGGGGTTGTCTTGTCAGCTATGGAGAGCAAGCAGAGACCAGATAAAAGAATAGAATGTGGGAGACAACCAAAAACATTTTGAAGGCTATAAACAGTTGACATAACGTCTTTTAAGGTCCCGTAAGGGACCCAACTCTACCTTCCATTTTCACTCCCATTCGATTCGGCCATTCCTTTCCCCTACTAGGCTACAACTATATTTATACCCATCAGCTTCTCGTTTGCTCTCCACAAACCTTATTCAACACTTTCTTCTTCTTCTTCTTCTTCTTCTTTCTGGTTTGGTTTTACTGAAATGGCTGAAACTGGAGGTTCACTGCCCACCAGGAGAATGTTGTGTTCAGTCCCCGAAAGAGTTCAACTTCACCTGGCCATGTTGGCCTTGCAGTTTGGTTATGCTGGGTTCCATGTGGTGTCTAGAGCTGCCCTTAACATGGGCATTAGCAAGCTTGTGTTCATTGTTTATAGAAACATTATCGCTTTGCTTCTGCTCGTTCCATTTGCTTTCTTTCTTGAAAAGTATATCATCTAGAGATATCCACCTTTTATCTTTTCATTAGTTTCAAAATCAAAGAGTTGGTATAATTTTGTTTAATTTTCACAGGAAGGAGAGGCCAGCACTCACTCTCAACCTCGTCATTCAGTTCTTCCTCCTAGCTCTTGTTGGGTACACATATATATTACTAACTGAACTACCGAACTATCAAGAATATACGAACAAGCACTTATTTTTCACTTATTGATTCTTGTTCTCTATGCGAACAGAATAACAGCAAATCAAGGATTCTACATGCTGGGCTTAGACAACACTTCACCAACTTTTGCATCCGCAATCCAAAACTCCGTCCCAGCCATCACCTTTCTCCTAGCAGCCATACTCAGGCAAACCGTCTCTCTCTTAAGAATGTTTTAGAAACCTGACTAAATAAACCTGAATCTTATTCTGTTCTGTGTGTTTCAGGATCGAGAAAGTGAAACTAAACAGAAAAGATGGCATTGCAAAAGTAGTAGGCACTCTCTGCTGCGTAGCAGGTGCCACAGTTATCACACTCTACAAGGGTCCAGCAATCTACACTCCTAACAAACCTGTACATCAACCCTACTCACCCATGTTGCTCTCACTTGGAGATGCAAAGGGCAAGAACTGGACACTCGGTTGTCTGTTCTTGATCGGACATTGCTTGTCTTGGTCAAGCTGGCTTGTGTTACAGGCCCCTCTTCTCAAGAAATACCCAGCTCGCCTCTCCGTAACCTCTTACACATGTTTCTTCGGGCTTATTCAATTCCTCATTATCTCTGCTTTCGCCGAGAGAAACGCTCAGAACTGGGTTTTCAATTCCGGTGGTGAAATCTTCTCCGTTTTCTATGCTGTTAGTAACTCAAAAATCCTTACCCTTTTCACTGTTTCTTATATTTTATTCACGAATATACGTTTTTTTCCATATCCGAATAGTTTCCTGCTTTGTAAGCTTCCTTTTTTAGCTGTTACGTAGACAAGATAGGACTCAAAAAGTGGTTAAGCAATAATGTTGGAGTGGTGGGCGTGTTCGATAACGAAATGAGCAAGAACCTTCTTTTCGGTACTCTCTTTTCTTATTTTTAGTTATTATATCTTCCAGGGAGTGGTGGCATCAGGAATAGCATTCGCTGTTCAGATATGGTGCATTGACAGGGGTGGCCCTGTGTTTGTTGCTGTTTATCAACCTGTTCAGACTCTAATTGTCGCTATCATGGCTTCTTTGGCTTTAGGAGAGGAGTTCTACTTGGGAGGGTGGGTCCCGTTTTCTCTCACTTCCTCTTCCCGTCCGTCCATTTTCGTTCATCACTGCTTTTGTAGGTTTGTTTACTGTGGTTGTGGCTGTGCAGGATCATCGGAGCTATTCTCATCATATTGGGACTGTACCTAGTCCTCTGGGGGAAAAGCGAAGAGAGAAAGTTTGCGTCAAAGGAAGCGGTTGCGATCCAGTCCACTCCCGAGCAGGTACACATCAGGACACAGAGCCACATCAAGACCTCCATCACTCAGCCACTACTCCTCCCTCCGTCAACGGAAAATGTTTGACCAGTCAAAACCTGACACTTAACTACACGGTTCGACGGAGCAGAGAAAGCTTCCCCGTCAACAAGAACTCTTTGTGTGTGTATCAAGAAGTATTTTAGTCCCTTTTTTTTTTCTCCTTATGGAGTCGCTTTATTTTACTAGGAATTTAGAGAGAAAAGGGCAAGATTTCGAGGGGATGAATCTAAAGATTATGTGACTAAATGACCTAAAATTCCCCAATGCTTTGATGTTAAGTTATGGTTTGTTCTACCAGAAAGAAAAATTAAAAAAAGAGATATGCACATTATGAATCTAAAGCTCGTATGTCATTATGCTTTGGAATACACTCTTCATCATTATCTGCGTGCTGATGCATAAAGTGTAGCGTTTATTTGTTAATTTTTAAGTTTGTTCGTCTGCTTCATCACTTTCTGCGTTCTGATTCATAAAATATAGCGTTTATTCGTTAATTTTTAAATTTGTTCTGCCGTAAAAAAAAAAAAAGTAACCATGCCCCCACACTCTGTATGATAGAGTTATGAGATAGTTAAATTATAGTTTAATCTCATTTAATTTAATTAAAAAAGTGACTTATTATTCGGTGCTTATAAAAAGTCACTATTGAATAAACTCCCATTCCATTACCGTCGAGACTGTACGTTTCATAAAAATACATAAAGAGCAATCCAAGCACGCTGGTTTTCACATACCCACATCATGACGCCGGTCGGGAAGTGACCTTACTTGGTTAAAATTACTAGTTATGGGGTTGTATGTAAATTATCGAGCATATTACTAATGATGGTCATAATTAAATGGGACCCTTTCGTGGTCCTTTTTTTTCGGGTTACCAAAATTGAAAATGAGTACAAATAAAATAAGCTCGTAATTGAGTGGAATTCTGTGTGATGTTGGAGTGAAATTGGGAAATTTAAAAATTGATATTTAATTTTATGTTTCAAACATTTTATTATAAAAATATCACATATCTAAAATTTATCTTATGATATTGCATACCTTAATGTAAATAATTTTTATATATCTATGTTATTAAAAGATAGCTGAAAAGAAAAGTTTAATAGAACACAAGATAGCTGAAAAGCGAAATTTAATAGTACATATTCTTATTTCTATTAGTAGAAAAAATATTTTTGACTTTAAAATGATAGTTTATGAAGAATAAAGAAATGATAAATTTTGTAAGCATCAATTAATCAATTTTATTACTTAAATTTCAATAACCAATTTATCAAATATATCATTTAAAATGTGTAAGTTTTGAGTTATAACATTTACTAAAAATTTAATCAAATGTCTACTCATAAAAAGAATAATGACATAATTTATTAATATTATTAATGACATTTTAATTATAACAAATTGTTTTTTTAGGGAAATTATAACAAATTGTTATGTAATGAAAATATTATATATATATATACACACAAAAGTTCAATATTTATGCTTATACATAAGATATTCAGACTAACTTGCTTATAGAAAAAGTGAAGTTCACATTAATCTTTTTCTGTTTAATCTATTCAGTCACTAAAAGATTGCACGATCGGACAAAGTGTTGGGTAAGACGACCGAGATTAGTTACAGATCCCAAGAGCGCATCATTAAAGAGGATATATAATTAAGGGAGCACGATCACCATAAGGAGGCCTTTTTTACAAAAGCAGCTCTTTTTAATTTAGAACACAAGATATGCTTTAACTTTACATGATGTGAATGGCATCACTTAATCCAGGATTATCTTATCATCCACTTTCCCTCTCTTTTCAATATGAACTTATCGCGATTAGTCTTCCATCATAGCTAACTTACCAGTATATAACAACGTCTTGTTGTCACGTCAATGGAATCAAGGGACCAATTCTAAACTCAACATGTAAACTAAACAAAGTGAACGAGTCTTTAACCAAATAGATTAGTGTGAGTAATTTTAGAAGTTTCGAGTTCGAATCTTGAAAATGGAGAAATCTATTTGGTCAACATTTTATCCCTTACGGGTTGACCTGGTGCGAGCGGAGATTAGTCTGAGAGTGGATTACTTAAAGACGTCTTCTCATAATTGAGACCTTCCTAAAATACCTCGTAGGTTAACAAAAAAAAGTGAACTAGTCTTTTCCCATTATTAAAAAACTCAACCAACTTTCATTTAAATCGTTTCATCTTATAATTTTTCAGTTTAAATTTTAAATTTTATGTTCAATTTAAAATCATTTAGTTTATTAATTATTTAGTCAAATTTTATAAATTAATAAATTTATTATAAATTAAAGTAAATCAATTAATTTTTATTTAACAATTTATTTTTCAATTAAACTTTAAATTTTTCGATGGACAATCTATTTCAATCATATTTCAAATTCTTTAATTAATCATATTTTAAATTCTTTAATTTTATTAAATATATTAGTTTTAAGACGACGTAATAATGTTTGAACCTTTAATCCTTAAACTTTTTATCTAATTGGTTTAATTTTTGGTCTAATTTTTAGAACATTAGTCTTTTCAATCCCTTATCTCTAATTAAAATTTTTATTTAATCAATAAATTAATAAATTAAAATAATTTCATCTTAATAATTTGTATTAAAAATATCATTTAAAAATTAATTCAAATTGGGTAGAGCTGATATTTCCAACCTTAACCTCAATTTGTAATTCAATTCAGTGACAAGCCTAAAAAGTTCTTATTATTATAGACCAAATTTTGACCCGTGTAAAAGATATTAATCGACATAAAGTGACTAAAGTCGCACATTTTCACATCACTCGCAGTGAAAATATGAATCTTCTCATGCAGGCTTTGCTTGGTATCTGTTTTTCCCTACCAATTTCGCCATACACCTGAACTGGACTCTGTCATTTCAGCCCATGTAGGCTGAGCCCAACGACAGGAGAAACTGAGGCTCAAATTGAGACCTAACAATGGGGTACATAAAGTCAAATTTGTTTAATGGAAGATCACTAATGGGAGTGTGTGTGTGATTCATCTTTTTTTTTTATTAAAGGGAAGCTACAGGAAAATTACAGCACTAGTATGGAAAAACAGAACTGACAAATCCTTTAAGAAGATACAGTAACAGCCAAGAGGTGTAATATAAAAAACGATGAAGCCCATATCTGAAGGTACATGGGTGATTCATCTTTACTTGGAAGGGATGAGCCCAGAAGACACTATCAAGTCTCAAGACAAAAGCAGCGAGTATCAGGAAATATGTCTGGTTTTCCCTGTAAGATTCCAGGAATGCCTACGTCAACTGGTGATGTTCTCTTTCGAGGAGTGAAACAGTTTGTTAGCTGCTGGGTCAAAATTCATTGCATTCTTTCTGAATGCTATCGTTGTTGTCTGCATCGATCCGTAAATGAACTCGAGAAAATGGACGCCAGTTACGCTGGGAAACACCACCAATTTTACTTTTATCTGGTGGATGGATCCCTGGAGCAATGTATCTACATTCTACATGTATATCCTACAATATTGTTAGTTTAATTGTGTCTATATATCTATTGGATCACAATGACTTTTGTACTGTCAGTCTTTTTAGACCCCGTTTTATTGCGAAACTTTAGATTGAGTGTGATGACGACGACGAAAGAGTTTTTGTACTAATAAATAAATTTACAATGTTAATTAAAAAGTAAAAATAGTTTTTAAATAACAATTGTAAAAAATAACTAGAAATTTTAGGTTGATTATTGGCTAGAGAGCCTCCCAATACTTCTACGTGTTTATTTTTAGGGAACTTCTACGTGTTTTTCTCGTTACATAAATATTTTTTTTAAAAATCTCAAAATTACACTTATATATATAGATAGGTAAATAATATTTATATATTTTTAAAAAATTATATCTCCAATAAAATTTGAATGACTCTTGACACTCCTAAATTTTAGGAGTCTCCTTTGTATTTTTGTCACCCTCTTAAATAAATTATATTTTTCACTTTTAAATCCTTCAAATAATATTATTATATTTTCATATTGTAACTTTTGTCTTTTGATGATAATCTTAATTATGTTATTAAATTAAACTTTAAATTTTTTGATATATGATGTTAATTTCTTTCAATTATATTTTTAATTTTTTAACATTATTCAACCTTTAATCATTTTATAACAGTCTAATTTAACTTCCGAGACTAAAAGGATAATATTTTGTTTCTCCACAAATTTACGATATTATTACATTAAAACTATTAAAGGTATTTATCAATCATGTTAGTAAGGCATGTCTTTTGCCAAAATTAAAACATTGTTGTATTTAAAAAAAATTATTAGTTTCATAAATTTAAAATTGTTTACAAAAATTAAAGTATAAAGTCGAATTAAGTTTAATTGAATATTTTTAAATATTTTATAAAGTTTTATTCATTCTTGATAATGTTAAATTATTTGAACATCTTAGAATTTTATATTCGTGTTATATATATATATATATAAGATTCGAGTATTAAGCTTCAGGTCTCCAAAGTCAGATATAACATTTCAGAAATGATTACGTTACGTCAATGTCAATGTCATTGCTTTAAAAGGCTATCGTTATTGTCTGTATCCGTAAATGAATTCGAGAAAAGAAGGACGCCAGTTCCAAGATTCTGTCCAGGCACAATGTATGTACGTGTATGTGCTACAAAAGTGATGGTTTTGTTGTATATTTGGATCACAAAGATTTTTTCTTTAATCATAATTAATTAATAATTTTACAATATTGAGTAAAAAATAAAAGTAGGTTTTGGTATTTTAAAAAATGTAATAATAATAATTAATTAATTAAGAAGTATTATTCACTAGGTTTTGGTTTTAAAAAAGTAATAATAATTAAAATTTTGTTCATCTTTTTAATATTCAAAATTTTCAAAAATTAAGAGTGTAAATTCAACAAATAGAATCATTTCTAAGGAGAATCTTGATGGTAAGAAAGTCACACGATTGAATCACGAAATCAATCTTTTTGTAAAAAAATATAAGAAAGTTTTGTACATCAATGTGATAAGGACTTTAAGGGGAGCCACATCTCAAAAGCTAGCTTATAAAGGTGGAGAGTTCAAAGTCTTTATAAATCTCATATCAACTTTGTATTTAATCAATATGGGATTCAAGTCTCATATCTTACAATTAGATCAAACCGTAAAATTCGTCCCTTACATAAGGACCAATGTCTTCATTGGTCATGACCGTGTTGGTCACGGCTGACACTTTTAGGTCATCACTCTATGGGTCACCACTCTGAGATCCTTGTTGGTCATGGTCACGTTGGTCACGGCTGATATTTTTAGGCCACCACTCCAAGACCGGCTCTGATAACAATTGATAAGGACTTTAAGGAGAGTCACACCCAAAAGCTAGCTTATGAGGGTGGAGAGCCCAAAACCTTTATAAATTTTATATCAACTTTGTATTTAATCAATATGAGATTCAAGTCTCATACCTTACAATTAAATTAAACCGTAACACAATATCCCTCTTCAAACCTTCACAAAACGAAAAGCTTTGGATTCGAAGTTTGTTACTTCTCGTTCCTTTTGAGAGTTCAAGCGTTTTGGAATCCAAAATACTACAAGTCGTATAACGCTTTTCAAGTATTCTAAAGGGATACGATTTTGTTTTTTTGCAAATTTAAGGTATTATTATATTAAATATATTTGTTATTAAGGCCTGTCTACTGCAAAAATGACAAATTTGTCGGTACTAACAAGCAAAATGCAATTTTTGTTTGTATGCTTATCTTTTGAAAGGTTCATGGTTATCATGTGAATAGTAGTATCCTAAGGAAACGTTCACTTCAAACTTTCAAAGTTGCACTTTCAACGAATTAAGAAGTTGATAAAGATAGTTTAAAATAAGGTTGGCCTTTAAAATAATTTTTTATTAGAAATTCTATTTGAAAAACCATAAAACTTTAGATTAATATTTAATTAATAATTAAGTCACATTTTGAAAGACTTTCCAAAATATTTATAAGCATCTTTGCTATTAATAAAAATTTCTATCAAATAAATAATACCTTTTAATTATCTCCATCAATTAAATAGTATTTTTTTT
>JANZLF010000002.1:1200309-1212047 GCA_026546835.1 Erythroxylum foetidum
AGGTGAAGAGTTTATAATATAATATAATAAAATATTATTTATTACCGTAATCTTTCTTTTTTTTTCTAGAGCGACACTCGTACGTCGTATCCTAATTAAAGGGGTTCTACATCCACAAAAGTCTCGGAACTCGCGATGAGTCTCGCCAATTTCCGTTCATCTGATCGCCGGAATGCCTACATCATTCGTCAACTCACATTGCAATGGTCTGCGTCAACGTTCAAAGGTTCATTACTATCTCTACACTGCCTTCGTTGTCCATATCTATTAACTGAATTGGAGAAAATGGACGCCAGTACTTCAAAGTTCCACCTGAAAGCAGAGCACCAACTCTTATCTTTATCCGATAGATCCGTGGCAGGTTTTACCTACGTGTATGACACCACAAAAGGTTGCATGACGTGAAGATGATACGAATCTCACAAAACGTATTATCTGCGCTTTAATTTTTTTAAAAAAATTAAGCTTCATATAAAGTTTCAATATTCCTCAATTTTGAGAATATCTAAGTGTGATAATTTTGAGTAGGATGAATGTAAAATAGATAGTATGCTTACCTTTTAACGTCATACATACATGTCTATTTAGAATGTATGTGCTAAAAGTCACAAACAAGGAGTCATTTTAAAATTCTATGATTTATAAGTTACTACATTTGCTTATTTCATATAGAAAAAAATGTCGGATAAATTTGTCATTTCTTATAAAGTTGGATAACTATTAATTGCATTTTTTGATTTTTAATAAATTATCCATAAATTACGTAACTTGATCTAGATAAAGATACTAAAGTGACCCAACAAATAATATAAATTAATTGATCGAAGTTCACTAAAAAATGAATCTAAATTAGTATAGATCGGACCCATATCAGCTGTGATAGGAAAAACTGATATGAAAGCTATATTTAAATATTAAGGTCTCATGCAGTTGCTCATATCAATCGTAAGCATAATGATTCTCTAATCCTTTAAAAGAGCTTACATATTGAGAAAACTGTAAAAAGCCCTAAACTTCACGTCGGGAAACACTTCTCATAAAAGTTATGAGAGATTCGTGATTGTTTGAAGCTCTGAAACGACATCAAAATTAGAGATGAAACCGAAATTAGGTATTTCGCATTATATTCATTTTTAATTGTTTCATGTATAATCGTGAATACGTAATAAGATCTGTACTATGTATTTGAAGAAATCCTCAAATTGTAATATTTGTTAAGAAATACTGATTAAACTTCTGGGCCCTTATGAGCAGCCCTTTAAATTATTATTTTTTCTATTATTATTTAATAACTCATAATTATATTTTAGTTACTAAATATTAGATACTTGAAAATTTAAAACATATTTTTCAGCTTTTAAAATTTATTATAGTTAAAATTTAAAAATTTATATTTTAATTCAAGAAGTTTGGAGTTTTAACTCATAAGTTTAAGAATATAAGAATGTGTTATAATACTTTAAGAATTAAAGAATCTTAAGTTATAAAATTTTTTATTCCCTGAACTATACAACAGTTATTTTAAATATTAATTTAAATATTATATTAATTTATATGTTATTCTTAAAATCTTAATAAATAATGTTCATGTTGAAATCTTTTATATTTATTTTAAAAATTGATACATTTTAAGTGTTTGTAATGTAAAATATATATGAAATTGTGAGCTAAGAAAGGAATGCCATAACTAAACAATTCGAAGACACAGCTAAAAAACCGAAAGGTTTCATTTTAACTTTCTTATATACAGTATTTACTACGGCCTTTCTGCTGGCTTATTTATACGAAGTCACAGTTGCTCATAGTAGAGCTAAAAGCACACTTGGCACGTGACATATACGCACGTGATCGAAGCCACGATAAAACCCAGTAAAACCACGTGTGGCTTAAGTGGCCATCGTTGGACATGAACCAGAGCACGATATGTTCAGTTCTGCATAAACACAGCGAAGACTGAAGATTGCTTTCTCTTATTCTATTATGTATTTTCGTCGACCGGAGGCCTAATAGATAGCTTCTAGACGCACCAAGGAGTCGGACTTTGCAATGTATCCCAAGAAGTTGCCTCCATCAGATTGCTGTTGAAAATTATAGGGTTGTCCATCACCGGGAAATCGATCGACATTGCTGCTTCTGTCCAGATCGAATCGTCAAACAGCGGCAAGTTCACGTTAAAGTCTGGCCAACGCTCGTTGAGACCCTCTCCTCTGTTCCCATTCCCGTTTTCCACCACCTTACCATAAGTTTCAACGTTTTCGTCAGGAAGAGACACGAGTGTCTGTTGGTGGAATGTTGGTGGCACTTCGTCAGGAACGAACATCGGAGTAGGCGAGGGAAATGCAACAGTCGACATGTGCAGTGGTTGAGTTTCGTTTCCAATTTGTGGAATCTGGGAATTGGTTGCCGGAAAATGGCTTGTGGTAGCGTTCATCTCTGGCAAGTTGAGTTTCGCTTCGGCACCGTAGAGCTTACGAGCGGCAGCGTCATATGCGATGGCGGCTTCGTGGGAGGTGTCGAAAGTTCCAAGCCAGAGACGAGCTCCTCGATTCGGTTCTCTGATCTCGGCGACCCATTTACCCCAAGTTCGCTGACGGACACCTTTGTAAGTGCAGAAAGCATTCTCTGGACCACCTTTGCCACGCATGCAACCTTTCCTAGAACTAGCCTGGGCAGGCCTTTTGAGCAGTTTTTCCTCTCCAAAACCAGTCATGACTGATTTCGACATTCCTGTCCAAAAACAAAACAAAACAAACCACAAAATCGATAACAGCAGATGGTCTTTGTGATAAGAGATCATAAAGCGCAAGCACATTGTGGAAAATGAGTAACTAGCTGGGCTGGTATTTATAGAACAATTAGGGCGATGAGAACATAGAATGGTGAAATGGAGTAAAGGGGGCAGACAAAGAAACGTGTCTCTAAATGGGTTTGGAGCGGATACTTGGCATGACGAATAAGACCTACCGTGTCCACAATAAAGCTATGTGTTTTCTCTCAACAACACACTTGGCCGGGGATATTTGTCTGCACACAAGCTCATGTGGCAATGGAGGATGAGAATTCAGGTTCGCGTTTCTTATACAATTAAACTTTCTCAAGAATTATATATCAAAATTAACTCAGTTCAATGGATTTGGATAATGGGTCATTTACTATTGGGGGACGGTGTGAACGGGAGTGAACGGTTGGGGATAAGAACTGCTTGAAGTTCCCAAGAACAAACTGGGTTAGTGCTATAACACAACACGACAAGACAATTTAGCAAATGACTGCTTGGTCTCTCATGTTTTCATACATGGGAAATTTCGAAAACTATGAGCTGGTACGAGCTGTGTAAAATCTCTGTTCACACAAATAAAAGCAGCTTTCAATTCCACTTCCAGGGTTTACTTGCGTGGATCCCACTTCTCAGCTTCTCGACACACGAACATTTCAGTGAATCTCTTACAGGATCAGATCGTTTGTGGACCCTTACTAGGTTTAGATTCCAATTAGTGGACCCCAAACTCATACTCCGTCAGGTATATGCCACGTTATATTACGGCCGCCGCCGGCTGAGTTTGCCAAATCGACTCAAGAGAACCAGAAAGCGGAAACTAATCATGAATTCATGCTGAACGAGACTAAACGCTAATTCAGACTCGTACTTGGCACTATGAGGCAGAGTTAATGCCAATTCTTGATCCTTTCGCAGTCCAATATGGTTCCTGAACGTTAGAATCGTATGTATAGTTCTTAGCTAACCGGACAAAGTTGGAAGTTGATGTGAACACACCTCTTACAGCATCATAATCAACGGTAATAATATCCAAAAGAAAGCAATTTGAACAATCATTAATACACCCAATTAAGTAATAGTAATGCAAGCTTTCCTTATTATGTTCCATGTCTTGCTGTTTTGTTTTCTCTGAGACTTGCTGTTCTCTGCTGTGGCATTCCTAGGACTGCACTCCAGAACGAAGTGTCAGTTAGGTTCTCTTGTCAAAGATCAGGCCTTTTTATACACATATAGCTACAATTTCTCCATCTATCATGGAGAAAATAACTTGCAATGAATTGACCTGATAACCGAACCAAATAATTTACTTGATTCTAAATCGTTGGCACGTGAAATAATTTATTCACAATACATGTTTTATAAATTATTAGATACCCACACAAAAAATCATCGACAAATTTCAATGTTATAAAATAAATACGAGTTTCCATTTTTTGAGACCCGTTTTAAAACCTAATTATGCATATTTTTCAGTTTCTCTCTCTCCCGAACGCTTAAGTCTTGAATAATGTTACTATCTGTCATTATATAAAGACAAGTATGTTCTACAGTACAACAGACCCATTTTCTTAGGCTTTTTTGTGATCTTATGACTCAAGAACCACTGTAAATATAACTAAACAACAAAAGGTTCAATATGTAATACTTGGTTGCATTAAAATTCGTACGAATTGAAGCTACTTTCTGGGAACGTAAACTGAAATTCACCAAATAGCTTATGCAATGAGCAGAAAGAGTTTAAAATGCATGCAGTAATCACTTCTTTTTTTTTTTATAACAATATTAAGGTTTCAGTCTCCTTGTAATAACAATATATGCAATAGATAAGTCAATTTAGTGGACATGAGATGAATGACACTTTAATCTCAGCCATGCTTCTCCTAATAACACGCAATAAGAACCTTATGATAGATTACAAAATAACCTCTACCCGTATAGACTTGAGGAAGAGAAGATTTACAGGTCATTGGATCATCCAGCGTAACAAGAAGCAATCTGTGGACAGTGGAATCCAGTTCACGGGTGTTAAGAAAAAAAAGGCATACCTCACCAAATGCAGGAAGATCCACATGCAAGCGATTGCCTAATCAGCAGCTTCTAACAAAGTGAATGCATTGATCCTATTATCTATCTGTGACCAAACCGTACATCCAAATCATATGCTGATAGAAGATCGAAGCAATATTCATCATCCAGGGCCTCGATGTTTCAAAAAGTTCGACAATCTAGCTTCTCAGAAAGTCCTTCAAAGAGAATTGTGGAAGTCCATCCTAGGCAATTGCCAACCAAAGGGATTAAAGCATCAACAAAGCTCTTCTGTACAAAAGTAATTAGTATCTAATACCATCTAGAGATATCTATCCATACTTGTTTTCTGACAATAAGGAAAAAAGAAAACCACTGCATCGAAGAGAAATGTATAATTTAGTAACCAAACTCTTTAGTAATGATGAACATTCTTTATGCTATATCACAAATAATCTATCTGAAGGATCCCAACGATATCCAACTCATCAAAACGAGTTAGCAGAGTCAGGGTCATAAATGTTGGAAAACGAGAAAACCAACAAACTATCCCTTACCTTGGCATGGTCTTGGTTTAAAATTTGTCCGACTATGGTCATCTGCTGTATCAGTCGCTCAATAGCTGTGTAGCTTGGCAGGTTTGCATGAGCTGATATTATTTATAACCAATGAATTGTTTGAGAGATAGAACAAAAATTGACTCATCACCGAATATTAGTTAGTGTTGAACAGAATAAAATATTTTTTATTTCATATCAATCTAAAATTAACATCGATCATAAAACTTGGTCACAACAACCATTTGATTAATGTGTATAGTTACTTGTTCTAAAGTCAAAAAAATCCATTTCATCTTTAGCAGATGCCTATCACGAAAAGGATTTGGAATGATTCCTAACAACTATATAGACATCATCTTTTTAACAGTATCAGCCCACTTTGTCTGGATTAGTCATATTCTTTCAAAAAGAAAGCAAATATAAACACTAACGAAAGCAAGGAACATGAGATTAAGAAGATCAAAAAGAAAAAGAAAAAGAAAAACAAACGAACCTTATCCATCAAAGGGACTCTTCCATAAGGAGTTGATCTCTCAAAGTACTGAAAATACAGGTAACCCAATCTGTCATTTAAATGCCAATGATTATCTTTCTCAAACCCTTCTTCCTCTGAAGAACATCCATCCCACCTATATAGCTTGTCACTCTCGCTCTCATAACTGCATGAATCACTGAATGAATCTCTCGTTTCCACATCACCAGACTCTGTCTCCTCCCTAAGAAAACCAATCAACCATCACAAATCACATAAATTCCCAAGTTGAATTAACGGGAGTTATTCGATTAATCATCCGTGTGTATAATCAGACGTGCATGGATGTAATTGATTACCTTAAACCGTTGACAGAGGAACTGCTTGTGTCTAAAGACCAATTTTTTTTCCACAAAACCAAACCAGACAATATAAAACCCAGACAACCACTCCCATTAATTTAAAGCAATATTTCACAAAATTTAAAAACTTGTTCCTCTCCCATTAATTGCTTAAGCCGCTCCTTTAGTTCAGGACCATGGCGACCACCACTTTTAGAATTAATAAAAACCACCATTGGCTTCGGCATCGACGTCCTTTGACTTGATTGAATGGATCATAGCGAGACGGAGGTACTTGGGCATTATTATTATGCTTTTAATGTATTCCCTGTTAATCCGACAAACCGCAACAGCAAAACGACTCTATCATTGACAATCTCGGTGTCACCATCCTGGCCGTCGATTCCCCACTTGGTGTCGATGGATAGTCCATTTGTTTCTCTTCTCTTTCTTGTGTTGTCCTCCCCTTAATTCCCAATCAAAATACAAACAATGAGAAGAAAAAAAGAAATCTCCGAACAACAAAGGTCGGAGATCACAGGCAAATGAAGGCTAGGAGGAGGAGAAGGAGAAATCAGAGTTCAAAGTTATAATCTTTTTCGATAATACGTTATGGGGTCGAGCCTTTTATCATCTTTGTAATGTCAAAAAAATGCAAAAATTAATATTGTTTATAAATTACAAAATCAATTCTACACCTGAAAACCCTAAATCTCAACAAACAAACAGAAAGATTAAGAAGAAAACCATGGATGAGTTACCGACCTGATTCATGACGTTGGGGTAAGCTTTAAGAGGAACCCACCTCTTAGTAGAAATCGACTCCTCAATGGCACTTTGGGACTGAACTCCTCAATGGCACCGAAATTGACTTCAAACCTTCTCTCTATTTGGTCGACACTCCTTCGTTGATGCGTGGGAGTGAACGAAAGAAGCAAGGAAGACGATCGCGTGTGGGTGAGTGGTGAGAAAAAAAGAAAGGAACAAAAGAAGGAGAAGACTCTGGAATGTCTGGAGACTTGAGAAATGAGAAGTGAGACGCGAGATGTTAGGGCATTTTGGAGATTCAGCTTAAATAAAATCAGCTTATGATGTGAATCGCTCCTATTTGGAGCTGGTTGAAAATTAGCTGATTGGGTTAAATCAGCCAACCCAGTCAGCTATTTACCAAACAAACTTATGGATCTTTTTTAAAAGTCAATCAGCTAAAATGAGTTGACCAGCTAAAAAAGAGCTGATAAGCTCTTTACCAAACACACCCAACTTCTGTTTTCATTTTTAAAAGTGACCCGTTAAACCTCCTCCATATATTGCTGTTAGGTTATTTGTGTTGCATTGTTGCTTTATACTGTAAAGACTGATAAAGATGTTGTATCTTGCAGGTATTGAAGATTGCAGAAAATTAAAGAACACCAAGATTTTACTTGGTTCGATAGCTTAAATGCTACCTACGTATAACGATCTCACTCTATTGGTTCCACTAGTATCAAGAAGAAGAGAAAAGTTTACAGAGATTGAGTATTTATCTAAACACTTGCAAAGAGTTTATGAACTCTCCTCGTACCCACAGATAAGTACCCTAGCACACTCTCAAATTTTTTTACTCTAATTCTTACAGTCTCTGAATTTTTTATTATAATGTAATGAGACATATTCTTTTTCTGATGCCTTGAAATATGTCTTATTTATAGGGTTTGAAACTGTTGCCTTTGGTTGAGCTTTGACTGAATCAGATAGGGTAAACGTGATTCTCACATGATCAACTAATGCATACTTCTGTTGCTATGTGTATTGTATTATTGTGGCTGTGTTTTAATTTGCTTTGAATACGACAATGTTTCATGTGTGAGTCCCTTAAGCTTAGTCTTTTGTTTCTGACTAATAAGAGCATTCAACACTTATCTCTCTTTCTCTCTTCGACATCTTCAGACACTTCTTCTTCTCTTCTTTGATTATTCATGTATCTTTTGTGTTTGTTGTATCAGAGTGGAGATTGATGGAGTAAGCGTGATTATTATCACATTTATTCCCTCCTACTTCGTCAATCTTTAATCAATTCATAGATCTATGAGTGATTTAGGAGTCTGAAAAATCCTATTTTTACCAAACTTGTGAGATCTGATGAAATAGCCTTCGATTTCATGGGACTTCATTTATCTGTAAGTAATCCCTACAGAAAGTGAATTTCTTTTGTGTTACTATCTTTGTCCAGAAATCTGATGGATTTTGTTCCCCTGTGACTTTCTCCAAATTGAAGAACCATTCTTTTAGCTTGAACAACCATTTGTTCTCAATTAGTTTGACTTTAGGAGGTCTAGGCACTAAATTCCAAGTCATGTTCTTCATTAGAGAAGAATATTCTTTCTCACGGGCTATCTTCCACTGTTTTGCATCATTACTTCTCATGGCTTCTTCATAGGTTTCAGAAGCCTTGTATTCTATAGATTCAGCTATAAGACATGTGAATTCAACCAAGTTTAAGTCAGTATACCTCCTATTAGGAATTCTCTATCTTGGTTGCCTATCTCTTGTGAGTTGGTAGTCTTGTAGATTTCCTTGAGGATCATCTGTAGTTGTATGTAGGTCTACTTCTTTACCCTCACCTTTAGTTTCTTCTGTCCTTTGTTCATGATGTATAGTTCCTTGCCTAGGTTCCACATCAAGAGGTTGAAGGATGCCATCTTCTTCAGTTTCTGGTGGCATATAGAATGAAACTAAGTTGTTTAGTTCCTAATTGCTCCTGCACTTCTTTTTGGAGGTTTGAATTTGAGAAGTTCCTATTCAACAGAGGAAATTCATCTTCCTTGAAGATTACATCTCTGCTTATAATGATTTTGTAGCCTCCCTTTTGAAGTAATAATATCTTATAACCTTTTACTCCGTCTAGATAACTTAGGAATACTCCCTTAATTGCTCTAGGTCCTAGCTTTCCTTCCTTCTGATGTGCATAAGCAACACATCTGAAAGTCCTTAGATGAGTTAGGTTAAGTTTCTTACCATTCCATACTTCTTGTGGACTCTTATAATCATTTGCAGACGTAAGGAGCCTATTAACCAGATAGGATGCTATCTTAATAGCCTCCCCCTATAGTGTCTGTGAGCAACCCAAAGAAAGTAGCATATACCTAGTCTTTTCTAATAGTGTCCTATTGAGTCTCTCAGCTATACCATTCTGTTGGAGTGTAGCTTTTACTGTTTTATGCCTTAGGATACCTTTCTTGCTACAATAGTATTCAAACTCTTTATTGTAGTACTCCAATCCATTGTCAGTCCTTAGGCATCTTAACTTCTTTCCAGTCGGATTTTCCATAAGTATATGCCATTTTATGAAGTTATCTAATGCTTCATCTTTTCTCTTCACCTGATATACCCAGCATTTTCTAGATTTGTCATCAATGATGGACATAAAGTATAGGTTTCCCTCCTACAATAGATATTTGAGCTAGCCCCCAGAGATCACTATGAGCATATTCCATGATCTCTGTGGCCCTCTGTGCTCCCTTTTGGAAACTGGATCTGTGATGCTTTCCTAGCATACATGATTCACAGAAATCCAGTTTCTTTAGGTTTTGTTCAAAAATCAATCCTTGTATAGAGAGGTCTGCACGGCCTAACCTTGTATGCCATTGCTTAGTCGAGTCATGATTTTCCTTCCAGTAACTTGGTCGACTTCAATAGAGCTAATAACATAGTACAACCCACCTCTTTCAACTCCTTTGATAATGACTCTACCATCTTTTAGGATTTTTCTGAGTCCATCTTTTGATCTAATTTGAAAACCTTGTTTATCAAACATGCTTTCAGAAATCTCTCCTGGTGGTAGCTTGATACGATCAAGTCGCCTAGATCTAGTTATAGACTTAATAAGACTAACGTCTGGCTATAGTTCACCAGCTTTCAAAATTTTCCTGCCTTTATGTCCTATTTTTATAATATGATAACTTGAGCTGGTTGGAGAGAGGCCAACGATCTCCAAGAGTGAAAGTACTTAACTTTTCTAAATTACACACCAACTTATTATTGCTGTCACAAACTCCCTTTAAGGTTTACAAATAGAACTGCCAAAAACTGACCCTCCCAAAAAATAGCAGCCTCACATTTAAACGTACAATAACTTATTCAAACATAATAACTACTCCGCAACGTGTGGCAGTAACTAATAGTAAACATATAAAGACAACCATAAACTATTCCTCGTTCCTACTTCTGCATTTGTTGCATAAGCAACTTTAGCAGCCAAGTCTAATTCTGGTTGTTTAATGATTATAACATAGCTAAACTTAATACCTTCACACCATAAATTCAGTAGGCCTTCGTGATTGCTAAAAGTATAGATACCGTCTGCAATCACTGGAAGAAATGAGGGAAGGAACATATAGCTCATGCATAGGTGGAATTTATATAGAAATCTGACTGCTTTCTCACATTGCTAAACTTTTAAGTAGCAGCCAGATGAGTATACGCTTTTATTCAAAATCCAAAGCACTCAAGATAGTACAACTATTAGTTCGAACTGAGACTGCATTCTGCAATTTTTTCCCATGATTTCAGCGTCTTGTCCTGAGTGTCTGTTTTCCACAATTGAAGGCAACTTATCTTGAAGGTCAGGCCGTTGATGCTATCATCAAGTTTGTTAACTTTTTCTTCAGCTCTTTTCTTCTCATCATCTGTTAGTTCCCCATAAAATACGCTAAGATGAGGCATATAAGCTGTAATGATACCCAAAACTAATTGTTAGCAATATGACAAATAGCAAAATAACGAGCTTCTAGTTTGAGGGATTGATATGAACAAAGTCCAACAAAAGTAATTTTTGACTTGCAATCCACTATACAAGAACATCAACCGTATTTTTCCATAGTCAAGGCAGATGGTAAGTTTCTCTCATATCCAAAACATATTTTTGCAGGATTTCTGTAAGTAACACTGTAAATCCAAGACTAAGCAATAAATTAGCATTAGGCATGCAAGTTGACAAGCTGAATCCTTAAGAGATTCTGAACTGGGATGTTCAGTAAATATCAGTCTGCACGCAAAGTCCTCCACCTCTAGCCAAAAACTAGAAACAGAAAATAAAGCTACAAATTTGATAGTCGCTTTGTCATTTTCTAACCTATCAACATCCAATTCCTACATTTTAAGATCAGCAGCAAAAGGATGAACATATACAAACAGCAAGTCCAAGCAGAAGTTTCTTTTATCGATGAAAATCAACCATTTAATAATTCAGTGTATGTTTGAAAAGTCTAAGAAATACTTCATTCGTATAACAAGGAAGATGCCTATGAAGCAGAACCCAAGAACTTGAAACGTTGGTTTAAGTCTATGTAGCACGGACACGGCAAAATGGAGCCGTGTCCACGTGTCGGACACGTGTTCGTGTCGAACATCCACTGACACACGGTGGACACATCTCGGACACGTCTGGAGACCACTTAGACATTGCTTAATGGAATATATGCTCCATAGAATATATGCTTCATATTTTTTGAGAGGGGCTTATAAAATATCAAATATGTATGAACTATCAAGATGTTGGAAGTCTTGAAACACATCAATCA
>JANZLF010000002.1:1244372-1260087 GCA_026546835.1 Erythroxylum foetidum
AACGGGTATGGGGGGTGGTATCCCCATACCCGCCTCGATACCCGACGGGTATTTTTGTTAACCTTCATACCCGCCCTACGGGTAAAAATTTGCTCCCCATATTCGCCTTCGTTCGGGTAATTTTATTGGATACCTATCGGGCTCGAGTACAATTGTCATCCTTATAGGCGTGTTATTATTTATTGGGTTGGTCCAACTCCATGGCTTGCTGCTCTGTCCTTTTCTTTTTTTATTTGTCACCGTCGACACACCGCCGTTACCGACAGCGTTTGTTTCTCCCTTATCTTAACTCTAGAAAGTGACCATTTCAATCCGCGTGCCGCTAGATCTCCGTTCCGTTTACGTCGGTGCTACGCTAGTTTACTGTTCACCTGTCCCCAGACGAGACACATGCCGCGTGCTACGGTATCACGTCGGGTGTATAGGGCTTTGGATTAGTGAGTCGTGCTAATCGTCATGGTTCGTCTTTTCATCTTTTTGGTTAAATTAATCGGTCGAGACTTGGTTCGATAATTGATCATTTTAGGCCTTCAAAATAGCTATTATTAAAAACTCAAATTGGTAGGCGATTTAATTATAAATTTTTTAATTAATTTAGTTTTTATTTTTTAATTTGATTTTGATTAATAGTTTTGGTTAAAACCCAATTAATTATTTAAATACGAGATATGATTTTTTTAGTTGTGATAAAAAATTGAATTTAATTATTTAAATATATAATTATGATTTAATTAAAAATTGTTAAATACGTATTAAAAATAATAATTATAGCTTTTTGTTATATAAAAAAAGCTTCCCTGTTCGTTCCTTAAGTTGGTGCCTATTGGGCCTTGGAGCCGTATATCTGTATTAGAAGTTGTAAGTTGGGCCATTGGCGTTTCTTTGGCCAGCCACATCCAAGGACATGAACCTGATATACGACACCGTATAAACAGCAAGAGTGGGAAAATAAGAAAGAACACGTGTCGCGGAATCCGTGTCCATGCCACTTTTTGCTTTGCTTTCTCTTTTCTTGTTCTTTTTGCTGGTAAACTAAACGAAACCAAACATAAGAAATAAAGTAGAGACTACGCACGCATACGCCGTTGAGAGTGAGCGCTTTCTGAAATTGAACGTAGGTGATGTTTCGCAGTTCGTCATTCTCTCTAACCGAGGCGATTGCATTGTCTTCCGTGACTGTGAGTCTTAATTTTCTTTTTGAAATCTCCCCTCTTAATCTGTCTGTTGATCATTTAATTAACATGTGTATGAGTAATTTGCGTTTAATTCTGGTGTATTTTAGCCGATTGCATGTGCAAGAATATGATGTAATGTCACTGAAACGATTGCAGATCGCAGTGACGCACAACAAGGAACCACCGAGATATTCTTCCGCAAAGTCAAGTTCTGGAAGGAGGATGGAGGAGGAGACGCTCTACCTATATTTGTGAGTTCTTTTTGTAAATTATCGAGTTGAAACTGTTTTCATGTGTCGCTTAGTTTATTGTTTTGTTTTTTTTGTCTGCTAAGGAGCTCAATCTTCAATAATGGAGTATGTCGTGATTTCAGTGTCATGTTAAAACTACTTTTTTTTTTTTGCATTTGTGTATTTGATTGTTTCCATGAAAAAACGTATTGTAATGTACAATATCTATCAATACTGTCTTTATTGATCTTTTTTGCTTGCCAGAACTCGAATGGTGTGAACTCCTTTCATGTGGAGATTGCTGGTTTGTTATTTGTTGCTACTACTAGAGTTAATGTCTCTCCTTCTCTTGTTCTGGAACTCCTACAAAGAATTGCACGTGTGATCAAATATTATCTTGGTGTTCTTAATGAAGAATCATTCTGCAAAAATTTTGTGCTTGTATATGAGTTGCTGGATGAAGTTATTGTAAGTTCCACTTCATTCTTTAATTTCCCTTTCTTGGATGTTTTCGGGGTTTCTACTATGGTGTAAGCTGGTATGAAGTGGTTTGTGTATTTGATTCTGTTTCCTTGGTTGTAACTGCTGCATGTGAAGATCGATCTGATTAGATGTTTGTCAAAGAACTCTGGTAGATGATATTTCCAGTTTGATGTTTTTAAATGGTGATGGAAGAGTATCTTCACTTAAAAGAAACAAAAAGTGTTAACTTATTGTGAATAAAGCTCAAGGCTTGCTTGATTATCCAGTGACTCTTGCAACTTTTGCAATATGATTTGTTCCTTCTATGCATTCAGGATTTTGGCTATGTGCAAACAACATCAACTGAGGTTATGAAATCCTATATGTATTCAATGAGCCAATTGCAGTGGATGCTGCACATTTGCCAAGCCTTGGTCCTGCTTCGTTCTTTGTGGTAACAACTTGTTTTAGCAACATAAACTGCAGCTACGGTCTTTGAAAGGTGAGTTACCTTTTTAAATCCACAATCAGCAAGGGGCCAAAAGGATGCCAGGAGCAGCGATCACAAAATCATTTGTTTCTAAGGAGCCGGGCAGGAAGACAGAAGAAATCTTTGTGGATGTAATTGAGAAAATAAGCGTCACATTCAGCTCTAGTGTGAGTGTTACCTCCATAAGACATCACGTTTACTATTTTCTTCTCATTTCATTTATCTTATGTGTTTTTTTCCTTAATAATGTGTGGAGAAACTTTCATCACACAGGGATACATACTCACTTCTGAAATTGATGGAACAATTCAAATGAAAAGTTATCTCGGAGGCAATCCAGAAATTCGGCTAGCTCTAACTAATGATTTGAGCGTAGGAAGAGGTGAGCATCAATTTATGCTAGTTTGGTAGTAGAAATGGTTTTGGATCTTCGGATGCCTTTTCCTCTTCATATGTTTGATGGCTCTTGCATCATACATTAGGAAAATGTGATCAGTATGTTCATGAAATTTGAGTTTTACAAGTCTAAACTTGTCATTTTGAACTCTAGGGCAAACAAATGTCTGCTATGTTCCCCTTACAATTTTCAATTTTATTATTCTTTCTTCAAGAAATCTTTGCTACCTTTACTGCAGTGCATAATATTGGGCATATTTTCACGTCATTTCATTGTCCTTGTATAATACTTATTTGATTCTTGCCACAGATTACAGTGCATCTCGTCAGGTGGAGTGATTCTGGATGATTGTAATTTCCACGAACTAGTACATCTCCACAGTTTTGATGTAGATAGGACGTTGACTATGGTTAGTATAAATGTAATGTTAATCATGTAAGTCTCACATGCTTTTACCTATATTTTTAAAGTTATAGAGGATAATTTTGATAGGTGGCACCTGAAGGTGAACTTCATGTCATGAACTATAGTATAACCAAGGCATTCAAGCCACCTTTTCGCATTAACGCTGAGCGGGACCTTTTAAGGTGAGTATAAGCCTTGAGAGTCTCATATCCTCTCTATACTTAACTTCAGTAGGTTCTCTCAGGTTGAATTGATTGTCAAAATGCGAGCTGATTTCTCCTCTGCCATTACTGCAAACACTGTGCTTGTGGAGATTCCAGTGCCACCATATATTAACAAGTGTTTCTATTAAAAATATAACCCTTTTGTCTTGAGGAATAAGCAAGATTTCAGTCTAGGAGACAATTGGGTAATGAACTTAAGTAATTCTTTTGTTTTCTTGTTTGCTTGTTTCACTTTTGACTGCCTTCTTTAGATGAAGAATGAAAAGGGCAATAAGTTTGCAGAAATGGTTTTTTTAGTTGTCTTTTGGTATGCCAACATGGATCTTGGACAATTATTTCTTGGGCACATATATTCTGTGTGCAAAAACTGACAAGTTGGATCGTTTGAAGAGTTAGACAGGAAGCTGGCTTTAACTTAAGGGAAGAAGAAGGTATATTGTGAAGGATATCAGATAAAATAAGAGAGAATAAGTATAAAAATGTCTCACCATGTAAAAACAGAAACGGGAAAGCTAATCCCAGAACGTTTTGCTTTTGTAATTATGCCTACATTTTCACTGCTTTTATGAACTCCGCCCTTTTCTTTTTGTCTTTTAATAAATAAAGATGCATGAAAATTCACAGAATTGCTAAGATCCTGTTTACGAGCATACACTTCATGCAAATCTTCATGAAAATGTGGTATATATATGCTTTCAGGGTTAGTTTTGAATTGGAGCCTGGAAAAGTTGAGAACACTACTGATTTTAAGGACCAGCAGCTTACCCTGTTCGAATTGTTTTAACATCCTGCTTATTCACACTCCCTTCCTTGGGGATCATAGTACTTTGGCTTTTAGATTCTTTGGCCTGACGATTTCGAGCATCCATGTGGTGGTGCATTTTGTGGATTAATGTTGTCACATCCACCGTTGAATCATATTGAAACACCAACTGCCCTTTTCTCCGGTTTCCTGCTACAGGTAAAATATTTGCAAATGGCTAAGAAATCGTCAACCTCTGATCCGTATAGATGGGTGAGATACGTCACTCAAGCAAACTCCTGTGTTGCACGATTGTGACTGTACCCCCTTATTTCTGGTTCTGCCCCTTTTCCCATTCCAGTACAACTGCAATCAGTTGGAATCGGTGAAAAACAAGTTTCAGGACTTGGTGAGCTATAGCTGACCCTTTGGGTCTCTATCATGTAACTTGTATTTTCTTTCTCTTTTTCTTTTTCTTACTCAAATAATGGTTGCAATAATAGTTTGGTATCTTGTAATTTTATGCTTAATCCTCACTTATCATGTCATCATAGTAAGACTAACACTTATCATGTCATCATAGTAAGACTAAGGTATCATTTGTCATGCGGATTTGCATGTAATTAATTCTTGCTTATATGTCGCTCCGTTTAATAAGATTATGCTTGCAGATTTGCATGTAGTCATGTGATATTGCTGGTTGACGAGGTGAGCCCGCTATTAAAATGTTAATATCCCCAGTTGAGCACGTGGTGACTCCAAAATGCTGCAATTTCCAGATGAATACATAGAGTTTCTGGAGAATCTAACGCTAATGCTTTCTGGGTAGGGCGTGTATGTGTATCATTAAGATGAGGTTGACAGGAACTTGATTCCACTTTTCCCCGGTCAAAAAGCAATGATCAACGTAGACAATAGGTGGTATATCTTGTTATCCTAATAGGGGAGAACAAAATGCTCCTAAGCGAAATAGATGCTTCAAGTCCTAAGGGAATGTATCCTTCTTTTAGTAAGCAGAAACTTGAAAGAAACACCACTAGGTTTTCCATACCTTTTCTAGCTTTTGTTAATTTGACGTTAAATATTTAGAAGTCCTTGTTCTAGAGAACTTGATGCTAGTTCGGTTGCTTAGTATGTCAAAGTTTATTTCCCTTTTCTGGGTCTTGATAGGCAGCTTTAGTGCTTCAATTTGACTACTTTGTCAAGACAAGGGGAATCATGCTTAATCATTTCTCAACCAACTAAAGCTTCTTGAAACTGAAAATCAGCCATGGCTTTAGATCATAGATCATGCATAAGCATTATTCCTTCAACCGAAAATAACCCCTAAAGATGTAATTTAAAAAGGAGAAAGTCCAAATCAATGAAGAGAGGCGGCTATAGATATTAGATAAAGCTAGGAAGGAATTAACCATGTGCTCCTCCTTAAGCTTTTACTTGGCAAGGGAATCGGTAGAATCCATTCTAGATTGTATTGGCTGCCCATCACTTCCACCTTTGTCGACATGATTAAAGCTCGCAGCGTCCGGGAATCCTGGCCTGTCAATTTAAGAGTTTTAGCTAAATTAGACTGTTGTTGAGCAATGCTTATGATTGTCAACAGGACACAATATTCTGAAGAAAAATAGAGAATAGAGGAGACACAAGGTTCAAATCATCGTTTTAAACTGTTCTGTAGCTCAAGATTGGTGGAAGAAAAAGGGTAATGGTAAGGAAAAAGTATGTGGACCGTGTCTTCACCTCATGTTTAGGTCACAACTACAAAACAAAATTACTCAAGATCAGACATAATGATATCTATTATTATTGTATTGCTTAACTGGCGATTGATGATTCAGCCTCTCATCCTCTCAAGCACTAAATTTTCTTTAATATGTCCTCTACCCATTTGGTGGCGATACCTTTAACCTCTTCAGGATAGATTGTTCAGCGTAGTTAGTTGAAAACTGAACCATTCCTCATGTATGCTACCATGCTTCCTTCTAAATCTAACATGTCTGTGTGTACGTACAGAAGTTCATTTTGCTCCTTTTGGTGACAAATTGTCAAAAAAGAAAATAAAGAAGAGAATGGAAATTTCTATATGTACTCCATCTCATCATTAGTTGGTTTAAGAGCTCGAGCATGTTGTAAATTTATGTCAATCAATCAAAGAAAAATACCATGCACGCCGTATTTATGGTTATTAATAATCTTACGACTTGTTAGGCATTTGTTTCTCTATTTTTATACATTTTTAGACATGATATGGAGGAAATCTTAATCGATCTATTTCATATGGACAGGGAAATGAAAAATGTGTACGGAAAGATGCTTGTTATGAGAAGGTGAGCCTATAAAAGGCGTACAATTTGCACGCACTCTCCTGAGGCCCGTTCCTAAAAGGAATATGATCGTACTCTGCCATATCCAGCCACAGATCTCCGTTCCTCTTGCTTACGTAGCACCTGTGTTTCTCTTAGCTTCTCTTTATTCAGTGTCGCTGCAGCCAAACCCTCTGTATAGGTTCTGATTAAAAAGAAGTGTGTTTGAAAGAGGAAAAGAAACGTTTTCAGAGCAAAAGCTCGGGAGAGAAGCATGTCACGAGAGCTACCAGATTGTTGTTATCAAAACAGACCAGTCTTAATCCCCCCAAGTAAACCAACCCCAAAGCATTCTCTCCATCTATCCAATCTTGATGACCAAAATTTCCTCAGGTTCTCCATTAAATATCTCTATGTTTATAAGAAGTCCGTGAGCTCAGATATCTTGAAGTTTTCACTGTCTAACGTTCTTGTGGAGTACTATCCATTAGCTGGAAGGTTGAGAACGAGCATAGAAGATGATCAAAAGCTTGAAATTAATTGTAACGGGGAAGGAGCTATCTTTGCTGAAGCTTTCATGGATATCACCGCTGAAGAACTCCTTGAACTTTCTAGGAAACCTAACAGGTCCTGGAGAAAGTTCCTATGCAGAGTGGAAGCTCAGAGTTTCCTGGACTTCCCTCCCCTCGTAGTTCAGGTACGATTTATCTTATTCTTCTGAGAGTCAATTAATTAAGAGCTTTCTTTCTGTTAAATTAATGTTCTGTCTTCATGCTGCTCTCCCATCACTCAGTCTGTGTACATAAAACAAAATCTTCATAAAAAATCACACACAAGCTTTACATTCTAACAAGTAGAATTAGTTCTTTACCATAATTTATTGATTGACTTGTGGTTTGATTAACTGGTATATTTGTTGATGCTCAATGGATGAAAATATACTACATCAAATTCTTTGAAGCTGTGGAGATTCCCAATAACCATAGTGCGCCAATGCGCCATCTAAACATATCCAACTGTAGATTAATGTAGTACCAAGCTGTTCACTTTAATCTTTCTTTTTCAATCATACGCATCAGCGAGAGTGACGCTGCCAATACAATAGATTCATAATGGGACACTAGCCCCAGGAAGTGCCCACGACGTCGTTTGTTAGTCTCTGTCTGAGTCTTAGTTTCAGAATCCAAAGTTTTTTTTTAATTTTTAGCATTATTCTTATAATTATTTATTATAATTTAATATTTTATTATCATAAAAATAAAATTATATATTATTAAAATTTTTAAAATAAAATTTTAAACTGGATGTGATGACGAGACGATAAATTACTTGCAGGTAACGAAACTCCGGTGCGGAGGAATGATACTGTGCACCGCCATCAACCACTGTCTGTGTGACGGCATAGGCACGTCGCAGTTCTTACATGCGTGGGCCCACCTTTCGACCATGCCCAATCAAGTTCTGCCAATCAAACCATTTCACTCGCGCCACGTGTTAAGAGCCCGAAATCCCCCGCAGGTAAACTTCACTCACGCTCATTTTACCAGAAACACCCCCAGTGATAATGACCACATCATCCAATATTTACGGTCTCAACCACTGGTTCCCGTCTCCTTAACCTTCACCACCCCCGATATCCTACACCTCAAAAGGCAGTGCGTCCCGTCGTTGAAGTGCACCACCTTTGAAACGCTGGCCTCCCACACTTGGCGCTCCTGGGTTCGAACACTCGACCTCGGTCATTGTCGGAACGCGAAGTTACTCTTCTCCGTCAACGTTAGAAAGAAGCTTGTCCCAGAAATCCCGCAAGGATATTACGGTAATGGGTTTGTACTAGGATGTGCAGAGTCAATTGTCAAGGATTTGGTGGACAGTAACCTGCATGAGACCGTGAAGTTGGTGCAGCGAGCCAAATCATGTCTAACGGACGAGTACGTGAAGTCGCTGGTTGATTTGTTGGAAGATAAAACTGTAAGAACTGACCTTTCAATGAGTTTGGTGATATCACAATGGTCCAAACTGGGTTTGGAGGATTTGGATTTTGGAGAAGGGAAGCCATTGCAGATGGGTCCTTTAACGAGTGATATTTACTGCTTGTTTTTACCGGTTGTTGGTGATTTTGATGCTGTTAGAGTTCTGGTTTCAGTGCCTGAGAGTTTGGTCGAAAGGTTTGAGTATTACATGAAGGAACTCTTGGATCAAGCACCAAATGGCTATCACGAAGAAGAAAATAGATTGGATTAAGGACCTTAATACCTTATACCAATGTTTATTTTCTCATTCTATTTTACTCTTTTACATAATAAATATCAATGACAGAATAAAATTATTTAAAATTTAACGATTTAGAAGATGGTTAAAAATTAAAATTTTGGCCATCTTAAGAAGTTATTGATATTTTTAGTGAATGAATTATCGGTTAGTTTATTTAACCTTAGTAAGTTAATTTCTAAAAATTTATGAAGAATAACTTTTGAAGTTAACTGTTTGTCTTTCACTTTAATCTTTACTTTTACTTTGTGTTTTTAAATTTAGTTTTTTTATCGTACCGTTATATTGTAAAGTTTGGAATAATATAATAAAGGAGTTTAATTAAACTTTTTAATCTTTATTTAATTTTATAATATTAGTTTACGTTTAAAAATGTCATGATGTTAAGTTTTTGAACATAAAGAGTCTAATAAAATCAATATTTTTAGTATATAATTACTATATATAATATTTGTGTCATACTATAATTATAGATATTTTTAATTTATTAAATAATAAAATTCATGTATATTATATAAAAATACTAATATGATATAACTTGCATCATTCATATTAATAAAGAATTTAAAGTTGAATTATTATTATTATTACTATTATTATTATTATTATTATTATTTTATTAAAGTTATAGACTTAATTTTTGTAAAATTAAATATCTATATCTAAATTCTTATAAAAATATTCAATAAAATATAAAAATAATATTCATAATTTTATAATTTTTTAAGTCATATCTTCATAAATTATTTTACACATTAATAATTAATACTAAATAATTAATTTTATTAAATATTTTTAATAATAAATTATATCAAATTACTCAATTAAGGAAACTAAATGACAGTCTGATCGTTGTCGGTACCTTTCACCATTGTCCTGGTATTAACATCTCAGTCCTAACCTTTCGGGAACTTCAATTGCGTGGCGTCCTGGGAACCGTCACCTATAGGAAACGGTGAAGGTTGTTTTCTATACTTTATAGTTTTCTCTTCATTTCTTTGTGCTTTACGTACATGTCAATCGCTTCTGTAGAAAACTAAGGCAGTGTCCTCACCTGAAAAGTCTTACTAAGTAGATCCTGAGCTGATTCAGTCGTGACAGCTTCGATGCTGTAAGTCAACAACTATATGCACGAGCTCAGTGCCTCGGTTCACTAAACTCCAAGGTCTACGTACGGAGAATTGAATCTGCAAATATGTAATAAATACAAATTCCAATCCTAAATTGTGGATTTTTTCAATTTAATATTTAATTTTTAAAATTTTTAAATTAGACGACTAATCTTTTAAAAAAATTCAGTTTAAAACATCAACTATATTAATAATTTATTGATTTAACTAATTGAATCTTTGCTCTTCATAACATAATAATATTTTCTTAAAAAATAGTAAGTATGACAAAAATTTTGCTGACTATTAATTATTCAATTGAAAATTTTAAAAACTCAAATATTGAATTAAAAAATCTTTAAAAATGGAGATTTTATGATTTAACTATCCTTAATAATTTATTAAAATTTACGTTTTTGTGAATAAGTGGTGTAAAAAGTTGTTAATTAAAATTTAATTTAACTGATATTTGTATACTTAACTTGTTTTTATGGAATTTTTACCTAATAAGTATATTAAACGCAAACTCTATTAGTTGGACTGCACTTGTTAAAGACCTTATTAAATATTTTTCATGGATATTAATTAATCAAACATATAAGGATAAGGATGTGTATTATCAGACTTCTCTAAATATTGTTTTATTGCAAAACTTCTGATTTGGTGTGATAATGATAAAAATAAATTAGGTATATGTGCAATAATAAACTATCTAAAGTAGATTTACCCTCTTTATTCTCAAAACTTGTCATCATCATAAAATATAAATGGCTCGTTTAGTAAAAAACTTATCAACTGTTTTTGAGTTTATTGACAAAAGTTAATTATTTGATTATCTTAAAAAGCTAATAAATGTATTTGGTGAATGGTAAATTTGTTGTTGGCTTATTTGACCACAACAAGCTGATTTTAGAAACACTACGTGGGAAGAGCACTTGGAATGATTAGTCAAAAATTAATAGTAACTCCATCGGCCATTTGCCCAACATAATTGGCCATCCAGTCAGCACATCTGTTGCCTTTTCAATAGACAAAGTGATGAACAACAGTCCAGTTCCTCGTAAGCAGCAGATGGATGCTGCGGACTATGGGATTGAGGGTCTGGGATCTCCTCTCCGCGGAGGAAAGAATGTCGAAGACCAGCTTGGAATCAACCTCCAGCTCGATGTGTCGAAAGCCCCGATCCCAGGCAAGATTGAGTCCGGTAAACACGCCCCAAAGCTCTGCATTCATGGCAGTACACCATCCCATCTTTTGGGTGAAGCCCCCTAGCCAACGGCCCTCACTATCGCGAAGAAGTCCACCAACTGTGGTCGAGGATATGGACCGCTTGCTGGTACCATCTGTATTAAGTCTGATCCATCCAGGGGAAGGCGTGTACCACCCTATGAGTAACTCGCGTCTCCTGGAGAAGCCGACCGGTCCCTCCCGATGTTGCCAACCAGTGGAGGAATGGATTTGACCTGCATAAGACAAAATAATAGAGCGGGGTGAGGAAGGCCAAGTAAATTGACTATCAAAAAGGGTTCGATTCCTCCATGGCCAGAGGTACCAACAAGTAACGCCAAAGAGTATCGGCCAATCGCGGTCGTGAAGACGCCAGTTGGGTTGAAGATGGTGAAGGAGCCAGTCCTGAGGCAGCATGGTAAAAAAGTCTGCTTGAATGTGGTGTGGAGAGAAGGAAGCCCAAACTTGTCGAGCTCGAGGGCAGTCCCGCACTACATGCAGAGCGTACTCCTCAAGATCACAATGGGAACAAGTACCGTCAGCGGTACTATGCACACAGACACGATGGTGATTCGTGAGAAGTCGGTCATGGGCTAGGAGCCATAGGAATGCCCGAATACGTTGTGGGCCTGGCCATTGCCATATGATCTTCCAGACGTCATGAGCCACTTGAGAGTTATGACCCATGCTCATGTCGTATGTAGAAGCAACAGAGAAAGAGTCATCGGGGGATCAGCCCCAAATCAACTGGTCCTGTCCTAAATCGGGGTGGGGGGGAACGTGCTCGCAATCCTTTGGCAGATCTGGGAAGGGAGGTAGGGTTGGATCTTGTGCCAACGCCATCGACCCGCGGAGTCGATTAAATGAGTCAAACGAAGATGAAAAAGGTCATCGGGGATCGGGAGCACTGCTTGAGAGTGCAAAGGGCCGACTTCAGCGAGCCAAGGGTCCTGCCAGAAGCGAATAGTGCAACCGTCGCCAATCATCCATTGAAGGCCTTGTAAAACCTGAGGCCATGTAGCCTTGATGCTGCGCCAAATCATGGAGCCACCCGGGGCTTCGAGGGAGACGGGAAAGGTGTGGACATCCACGTGATATTTGTCAGCTATGACTCGGACCCATAGAGAGTGAGGTTGCGTGAGTAAGGTCCAGCCTAATTTCGTGAGAAAAGCATCATTAGTCTCCCGAATACGCCGAAGACCGAGGCCGCCCATTGCTTTCGGCTTGCAAACGTCCGCCTAATTGACCAAGTGCAGCTTTTTTGACGCAGGGGACGAACCCCAGATAAATTGACTCATAAGCTTTTCCAACTCGTCACAGAGCCTGCGAGGGAGCCGGACCGTTTGCATGGTGTAGCTAGGAAGAGCCGCAATAACATAATGGGCTAAAGTGATGCGGCCAGCTAGGACAACAAGTTGACCGTCCAGCCTACTAACCTGTGTTGTACCGTATCGAGAATGTGCTAGTACGTACGCCGGCTAACACGGTCATGCAAAAGAGGAACACCAAGGTAGCGGTCGAGGTCAATAGTCTGAGGAAAGCCAATACCGCAATCGCTGAGCCAACGATAAGAACACATTCTTGGAGAAATAGCAGCGGGATTTGTTGAGACTGATGCGTTGGCCGGAGGCCGTACAAAAATCATAAAGGACGTCTCGGATGACAGTAACCTGCTCAGGAGAGGGTTCGGCCAAAAGGATGAGATCATCGGCAAAAAATAAGTGGGAGAGAGGGGGGGCCTTTCTACTCAGCCTAATAGGGAGCCAACGGCCGGAAGAAATAGCTAGCTGGATAGCATGTCCTAACCTCTCCATACAAAGAACAAAAAGGTACGAGGGGAGAGGATCACCTTGTCATATACCCCGAGAAATGTGAAAGGCGGAACTTAGTTCCCCATCCCATTGGACTTGAAGGGAAACGCTGGAAATGCACTTTATAATGAGACTGAGTAATGGAGGCGGAATGCCAACATCGATAAGCGTATCTTTGAAATCCCATGAAAGCCTATCGTACGCTTTTTCCAGATTAACTTTCAACGTCATAAATCCTTTGCGCCCCGTTTTCCATTTCATGGTATGGATCACCTCCTGGGTGATGATTATATTATCAGTAATCAGACGCCCAGGGACAAAGCTACATTGTGTCGGGGCGACAAGTTCAGTAAGGAGCGGCTTGAGACGATGCTCGATAATCTTAGCAATGGCTTTGTAGAACACAGTGCATAAGGCAATAGGACGAAATTGCTGGATCGAAGTGGGGGACGAGGTTTTAGGGATGAGAACCATAATGGTGCGATTGAGGGCCGCTTCCCAAAGCTCATGCCGAAACACTCGATGCAGAAAAGTGGTCACAAAGGGACCAACAGTATCCCATTGGGTCTGGTAGAAGAGAGCTGTGTAGCCGTCGACCCCGGAAGCCTTGTTGGGAGCCATACTGAAAAACGCAGTCTTGATTTCGTCGGGACGGAGAGGCTGGCACAGGTCCTCTTTTTGGTGCGAGGCGAGGGGGGGAAAGTGCCCATGAATGTCCCAATAAAGGCCCGGGTGGGTATCGGTCGTATACAGCTTCTCTAGGTATCGCTGAGCTAGCCCTCGAAGAGTCGCAGTGTCAGAAAGGACCGTATCATTCTCATCTGGAAGGGAGGTAACTCGCTAGGTCCGGTGGCGGTGACGCGTGATCGCATGAAAATACTGGGTGTTCCGGTCACCGTGCAGTATCCATTGGCTCCGGGACCGCTGATGCTAGTAGAGTTCTTCCTGATACAGAACCTGTTCAAGTTCCAATCGAAGATCCTCCTCTAGCGCCTGCAAGTAACTAGAAGCTGTAGTATCCAGCCATCTTTGAATGCCTGTCAGTCGGGCCATGAGGCGCTTCTTGCGTTGAAAAATATTGCCAAATGTGGTATGATTCCAGGACTGTAATCACTCAGAGAAACGCTGGAGAGTGTCACTGAATTCCTGACTCGGAGGGGTCCAGTGATCCGCCACAAATTGAGAAAATTGAGGATGGGTAAGCTAGGCACTTTGAAAATGGAAGGGATGAATAGCCGGAAGGTGGGGCCGAGAAAGCTGAAAAGCAATAAGAATAGGTCGGTGATCCGACTTGAGGAAGGGAAGGTAGTAGACAGCAGTGTGGGGAAGAAAATCATGCCATGAATCCGAACAAAAAGCGCGGTCAAGACGGGCTAAGATCTAGCTACGTCGCCAGGTGTATCGGGGACCAGAATAACCTAGATTCTCTAGATGGCAATGATAAATGCAGTCACGGAATTGTGTATTGACAATAGGTTAGAAACTCAGGAGGATGCCTTAAAGACCATTACACGGTAATGTTCTTTCTTTTTGTTTTTTTGGTCGTTAATAAATTACATCTGTTGTACTAAAAGTGTAATGTGAAAGATTATGATTAATTTTCAAGGAACCACATGGTGGTGTTATTAAAAGAATCCAATTTAATTTAAAGATCCGAGAAAGAGAGAGCCAATGGATTGTGTAACCTATCATTACAAGTTGCTGGACATTGTGGCCCATACACCCTTATCATCAGGCAAACAATTAGTTGAACGTCACAATTAGAAGGTATTACTTGAACAATTTCTCTACGGCAATCACACGTTGTCCAATAACAAATCATAAACCCTGTTGTTGTTACGGCAAAAGTCATTTACCAACAATGCGTAACGTGGTCTGGACCTGCTATAAGGAAATTAAGGGCAGCACGGGTTCAGTGCTAAACGTACGAAACCCACGATATTGTAGCTTACTAATTATCGTCCAAACACGTCCTCCTTTGGTTTCGGTACTCCTGTCACCCGTCATGTCCAGCGCTATCATGCTTCTTTCACTTCTAGTAACTGCTTAGGAAACGCAACGCAGAGCATTAAAGAAATATAACATGTGCTCAGGGCTAGATTATTGGTGAAGCATCGAAGCCACCCACTTGAACCACTCCCATTATGGAGCAATCCTCCATGTAATGATTATCAGATCTAATAATCTAAATTCCAGGATTCACTTTTGGCAAAAGTATGCTCATGACCATCATGGGATGATACCATCGACTGAAAACGACGTCTATACTAAAGGAAGAAAAGAAAATTAAATTGCTGAGATCACAGTCAGAGCTGAAATTATTAATGAGGGATGTGGATAAGAATTTAGGACAAATATAGGATCAGATTTTAATATGGACAATAGTTTTGCACAACAAACCATATTAAATATTCTCCACTAACAATTTTTCTCTCGAACTCGGTTACTGTTTACATCGATCTGAGCTACTGTTCATCTTCATTATTATTACTCCATCACCCTAGCTAATATTACAACTAGCGAGCTCCATACCAGCTGTCTCCTATGGAAGCACACATTGCCCCGCCTGCTACTGGTCCAACCGCCAAGAAAATCCGCATTCGGGAGCGGGAGGAAGACCACCCCCCCCTTCCGCCCTGCCTGCCCCAACCCCTTCTCATAGTTATAGTGAGGCGTTAACAGGCCCTCGCTGCACTGCAACCACATCAATTGACTTACCTTGGCCTGATGAGGATCGTATTTGGTTCTACCGGATTTTGACTGAACTGTACATTGTCGTTTGGATCCATGAACTGGTTACTTTCTGTGATGAATCCGACGTGAAGATACCTGCAAAACAAAGAAGGCTTGTCGGGGGTTGTGTCCCGAT
>JANZLF010000002.1:1276837-1290571 GCA_026546835.1 Erythroxylum foetidum
AATGTATTTAAATGATAATAAACATATTATATTAAAATTCTAATACTGCAAAAGTCTAGAAGTAAAAAAAAACATTTAAATCAATATTTGATAACATTTATTATGTCAAAGCCAATATAATAAGTTAGTGCATTTGATTTGTTTCTCCGTGACCGCCTCTTTAAATATGGCTTGGAAATGGCACTATCGACAGGGTCCCATAGCCTTCTACGCATTTAAGACAGCTTTGTAATTTTTGTAACAAAAATGTTGCCGTTTCCTTCTTTGATAGAGTAAGACAGAGTAGGCTTCGACAGACGATCCGGACTCGAATGATTCTTAGAAATTTCTTGTGCAACCTTCATGCCTAATCAACTTACCGTCCTGGCCTACACGTCTGACTGTACTTGCAGTGGCCTGTTGCATTTACCTTTTCTTCAATATACCTTTTTTTGACTGACTTGTTTTGTATTCTCATCTTCCTGTTGCTTTGATACTCATTTTGTTCTATAAATTGCCCCTTCAACACTCTTACAAACCTCTTCACTTCTCTTTTCCTCTCTATAGATTTACGTTCTTTTAGTTCTTAGCTCTCTCTGTTTCTGTTTAAGAGCTGAGGCTCTGCTGATCTTTTTACCAACTTTCTCTCTGTTTTCTTGGAAACTCTTTCTGGGTTTGGCTCTTCTCTGAGTCTTTGTTTCTGGGCTAGTCGAAATCCTCTAGAAAGTTTAAATCTTTCTCTAATCAGAGACAGAGTTTCTACTTTCTGGCTGAGATCTGAGACTGTTCTTCTGCACAGAAACGAAACCTCTCGCTTCTCTTAAAACTTGAAGCTTCATGGTTTGATTTTTGACGTTTGAGATTCATGTCTCCAGTTCTCAGTGAAATCCTACGTTCCGGGTTTATGGTCAGTTCTTCTCTGAGACGCAGGACGCACCTTGTTCAATCTTTCTCAGTCGTGTTCCTCTACTGGTTCTATGTGTTCTCATAAATAGTCTGTGTTTTGACGTACTGAATCGTAGAGTATAACTTCTTATATAGTCGTCTTAGTACTTAGTTATAGTATCAGAACTTGGTGTCCTGCGTCTTTCGCGTCTCTAAGGTCATATCGAACATAAAGATCTCAGTTTTCTTTGAGGTGACTAGAAGTCTGATTGGTGTAAATAATATTTTTATCTTTGAGGGGGAATTTCTCTGTTTTTATGGCGTCTTCAAGTGGGAATTCCTCTGTTTGCACTCAATCTCAGCTTCAAAACTCGGGTTCTGAAGAGGACTTGATTCAGCTGATGGATCAGAGAAAAAGGAAGAGAATGCAATCCAACAGAGAATCTGCAAGACGATCGAGGATGAGAAAACAAAAACACTTGAATGACCTGATGGCACAAGCAACACAGCTAAACAAGGACAATAAGCAAATCCTGACAGGCATCAATATCGTTACGCAGCACTACCTGAACGCTGAGGCTGAGAACTCAATCTTAAGAGCCCAAATGACGGAACTGAACCAACGACTCGACTCATTAAATGAAATCCTTAACTTCATCAACACAAGTAATGGCATTTACGAAACTGATCAGGATCTCCAGACAAGCTCTGAAAGTTTCATGAATCCATTGAACTTGATCTATCTGAACCAACCCATCATGGCATCTCCAGCTCTCTTCCAATACTGAATCTATGGTTGTCTTGTTCTCATTATCATATTCTCAACGAGTGGAGACGAAACTTCAGTTTCTTTTTTCTGTTATATTTTTGGTTTCTGCTACTTCTGGAGTTGTCTAAGTAACATCGATAAATCGGTACATGCAAGAAAATCTGCGGCATGTAATTAGGCTCCACCTCCACATGTTACCTACAGCCAGCTATGGCTTCTGTTCAAGCACGTGTTTCTCTTCCAACCTTTTATTGGATGGCGCTCTCTGTTATAATGATTTGTGCTTTGGTTTTTCTTTCTCTTATTTTCATTTTCTATATCTGAAATTCTGAATTAATCAAATATTTATTTAAAATTTTAACAATCTTACAAATCAGTTCTAAATTTTATTTTTATTAATATTGGTTGAATAATTTCATAATATTAAATACATAATTCATAATATACTAATCAATGACAATAATTGATGTGATATTGAAGTTAGAAATTTTTATTGTCTGAACTAATATTTTAAAAGTTAAACTGGCTCGATTTAACAGTGAAAATCTTGAATTAATAAAATTTTAGTTCAATTTTCAACTTTTTTGTTTGATTTAGTTTAATAATTTTTGTTATTAAAATCAAATTTTCTAAACTAATAAGCTTTTATAAACTAAATCTCTCGATTAATTTTTATTTAATAATCTCTTTCTTCAATTAAACTTTAAATTTTTGGATAGGTAAAGATTATCTTCTTCAATTAATTTTCAAATTATTTAATTTTATTTAATATTTAATCAATTTTATGATGATCTAATATTATGAATGATAATGAGTCGGTCTATAAGCCAGTCCCACCAATTTTTTAAAAATAATTCTTTTAAAATTAAGAGTGTAAAATAACGTATTTTTTCGTTAATTGAGCATAGCCTGAATAACCCAACTCTTATTTCGTTTTGCTTAAAATAATTAAGTGTTAAGCCGGCCTAAATTTAGGCCTGACCTATAGATCAATCCATTGAAAATACTTGAATTTAGACCTTCGGGCCTACCATCCTTATTTAATATCGGTTTAACCTTTTAAATATTAAATTCTTTTATCGTTTAAAACGTCGGAATAAAGAATATATTCTAGAAAAGAATCAAAAGATATGATCTGTAAGAGATATTAAACAGCTTACCTCTAAAATTCTGTCTCCATGATCACACCGCCATTTTAATCAAGATCAGTAGTTCAGTACCCACCGAAAGATTAGCACAGATGCTGTCCGAAAAACGTATATAATTTAGTAAATAGAACTTGAAAAAGGTCATAATTTAAAGATGCTGATAAGTTAAAATAAGTATATATATACAGTTGAGGAGAGACAAAATCACAGAACAAAATACATAAGAAAATTGAGAGGCGAAAAGAAAAAGAAGACCAAGTGGGCATCTGTCTCTGTTTCGACCCTGATTTGCTCTGTTTTTGTCGTTATGGCCGAATGATTCTTGGCTTGGTTCAATGTATGTTTGATTAAGGTTATGGTTATGTTTGAATTCCAACTCCATTACATTAAAAAATAACAAGGGAATCTTATGATTTTTCAGCTCCAAATCTCAGGCATGCATTAAAAACAGTGCCCAATGTCTCCAGTTGAAGGTTGGAATACATTAATGACAACTGTTTCAACTAAAAATACTATAGTGGTTCAGCGGAGTTGGCATATCTATTTAATTAATATGTGCCAGACTTGCCTATGAAATGTAACAAAATAGGATGGATGAATTGGTAGAGTTGGTTTTTGCGTGCTTATTAATCCAAAGGTCTTATATTCAAATTATCATTTTGGAGGTTCTTTCTAGGGATGAGCGTCACTAGACCCAAACAACCCGAGTCTGAGTCAGAGCCTGAACTTGAACTTGTATCTAACTTAACCCAATCTAAGTTTTTTTAATTAAAATATAAAAACGACGTCATTTCTTACAAAATGATGTTGTTTTATTCATATGTATCAAACCTTAGGCCATACTAGGTTGATTGAATCTCGAGCTCCTTGATCTAGGCTTAGTTTAGATCTAACTGTCATCTCTACTTCTTTCCGACTTAATTTAATGATTTAGATAATGATAACTTAGAGTAAAAATATTTAAGAGTTGCATGTCAATCTTATTATAGGACATATTTGAAATCTATGACTTATAAATTATTACACATTTTTTAAGAGAATAACAAATAGATTAATAAAAGGGAAGATTCAATACAGAAAAAAGACGAAAGAGGCCAAAGAAAGTACTACAAAAACTATATACAAAGAAAACAAATAAGTCACAGACATCCCTCAAATACAAAAAACAAAGTTAAGTGGGAAGTCTCTAAATATGTCGTTGAAGATTAGGTATCTGAAAACAAGACTCGAGGTCGAGAAGCTGAGAACGGATGAGCTCGATGATGTCCTTAATAATGTCTTGAGGTGATTGATGTCGCCTACTAAAGATGCGGTTATTCCTCTCATACCAAAGAAAGTAAACAGTGGCAGAGAAAACTAATTAATTGTGATAGAATATGTCAAAAATCTTTCAGTCGGCGAAGATGGGTAGAAGCCCACTGAATATGGGGAATCTAAGAAGTCGAAGGCTAGGTAGTGTGAGTCTTCGTCGAAAGTGAATCCCAAATTATGGCAGAGAAACTGCACTGAAAAAAAAGATGATCATGTGTCCTTGTAGAAGAGCCGCATAGCATACAAATCGAAGAAGAGAGAACATAAAAAAACTGGAGTATGTTTATAGTCCGAAAGCACCCCTGTGGTGCTAATCAGAGGATAAAAGAAAGCCGCAAAATATGCTCTAGAAACTGGTGGATTAGATCCACTAGTCGTCGAGCTTGGAGAAGGTTCCATGCAGAGTCAACATAAAAGACTCCTGATGAGTGATTGTTCTAAACCCAACTATCAGAATTCTGAACATGTGGTCTAAAGTGGACAAAGTCCCAAATCTGCTACAGCTCATTGCTCCCTTCAGGAAAAGCCCACTCTCCAGAATGAATAATCTCTGAGACCTTAGCATCTCAAGAGAGCCCAGTAGAAGAGAAATCTCATAATGAAAATCGATCACACAAAGGATTTATATAAAAATATTTTAAATTTGTAATGTCAATTAAATTAAATGTGTCATTTAATTTTTAAATTAGTAATTCATTAAATAACTTATACGGAATACATATTTTACAGCTGAATGGTCTTTTGAAGGGAACAATTTTTTTGTTACCAACTATTTCGTGCCCGATGTTTTCAAATGATTTCATCCGTTTAATTTTTGTAAGTTCTATTTATTAAATGGATAGATTTTTATAAAACAGAATAGGCACAAAATAATGAAAATAGGTGATTATCATTGTTGTCTTGTCCAAAAGACACCATAGTTCAATGAGCACAAAGGAACAAACACCTGCTTCCATTTATAAGGTTAAATCATCATCTTACAAATTGATGTGAGATTACAGTGACATGCCTACACAAACATATAAACTAATCAAAGTGACGGACTGCAAAGATAATCCATATGCTAATCAATCTAAATTTTGGTTAGTTATGGTAGCTACCACCTCAAATGACAAACATGATATTAAGTAATAGAGGTTTTATCCTTGTCCTTTTGGATAGCTTTCTGGTGCTCCACTCCAGACTCACACTTCACTTAAGTGTTGTGATCAGATGACAATTGAGAGTGATCAAAAGCGCTATTGTTTATCAGATGCTGGTGCTGCAAACCCCGCTGCTTGTGTAGGCGTTGCTGTTAAACAAACTGTTGAGAATTATTTTAAAATTTTAAAGTTGTTTAAATTCATTTAGAATAGGTCTTAGTTTATCTTTAATTTTATCTTATAAGTAAGATTTAGTGGCTGAAATATCTATTTTAGTTTTTTGTGTTTTGCCTATATAAGGCAACTAAGTTTAATAATAAATAGATTTGAGTGTTATGTATTACTTAATCTTTAGTTTCTCTCATTTTATTCATCTTCTATTTTCTTTAAAATTCCAACTTGGTATCATAGCCTTCGATCCTTGAGGGGCTGTGAAATTGAGTGAGAAAATACAAAAATAAAATTCCCATGGCTGCCAACAATTCAACAATTATCTCACCCCCAAGTTTCAATGGTAAAAATTATCTAGTATGGGACTATGAGATAGAGTGAGAAAATACAAAAATAAAGTTTCCATGGCTGGCAGCAATTCAATAATTATCTCATCCCCAAGTTTCAATGGTGAAAATTATCTAGTATGGGCTGTTAAGATGAAAACTCATTAAAAAGGTCTTAGCTTGTGGCAGTGGGTAGAAAATAAAAAGGCATTACCACCTCTGGAAAATAATCTAACACTCAATCAGATTAGGGCTCATGAAGAAGAAGAAGCAAAAGCTCCAAAAGCTTTATCTATAATTCATTCTGTTGTCTTAGAAGAAATTTTCACAAAAATAATGACTTATGAAACAGCTAAGGAAGCTTGGGATATGCTGAAAGAATTATATCGAGCAATGAAAGAACAAGAAGGATGCAAATCTTAAATCTCAAAAGAGATTTTAGTACTTTGAGCATGAAAGAAAAGGAGAACATACAAGAATATTCTGATCGGCTGATAAATGTGGTGAACAAAATTCGACTGCTAGGAGAAGATTTACCTTATAGCAATATTGTAAAGAAAATGCTTATAAGTTTTCTTGAAAGATGTAAGTCTAAAATTTCATCTCTTGAAGATTTAGGAGATATCAGTCAAATAATTTTACCAAAATTTATGAATGTTTTGCAGGCTTGGGAGAAAAGAAGAACTATGAGAAAAGAGGGAATTGAACAGATAATTGAAGGAGCTTATTTAGCTAAAGTTGCAAAGGGAAAAGGAAAAATTCCTCAGTGTAATCATTGCAAGAAGCTTGGTTATGAAGATGAATATTGTTAGTACAAAGGAAAGCCTCAGTGCTATAACTGCAAAATATTTGGTCATTTGCAAAAGAATTGCAGATTTAAAAAAGAAAAACATGCAAATTTGGTTGAAGTAGCTGAAGAAGAAACTTTATTTTGAATTAGTTGAGAAAAGTGTTCAACAATGAAAAGATGATGAGAAGTACATCATATAGTGAAGAGATGTGCTTCACAAATAAGAAACATGGAGAGATATACTCCAATATCTATAAGTTGATGATAATGTGCATTAACAAATTTGAAGACGGTGATGAGAAGTGCTTCATCTTTGAAATTTTGAATTAAGAGGGAATGTTGAGAATTAATTATGTTAATTCTAAATTTTAGAGTTGTTTAAATTCCTTTAGAACAAGTCTTAGTTAATCTTTAATCTTATCTTATAAGTAAGATTTAGTGGCTGAAATATCTGTTTTAGTTTTTTTGTATTTTGCCTATATAAGGCAACCAAATTTAATAATAAATAGATTTGAGTGTTAGGTATTCCTTAATCTTTATCTTCTCTCATCTTATTCATCTTTTATTTTCTTTAAAATTCCAACACAAATGACTGCTGTTGAAACTGACTATGCTGTTGTTGGAATTGTTACTGATGATGTGAATGAAGCACACTCTCTCTTGATGCTAGTGTGGACTGAAAATTTATCTTTTCAGATTGATCAAGTAACTGGGGCCTCAAGTGTGCACTCTGTTGAGTTCCATGTAAATTAGACTGATTACTTATGGAAGTCAAGTTTGTTTTTGGCATAGATTGCATGCTCACAGGACCTAGATTTTGAGCATTCATAAATGATCCAATTGATGTTATAGCTCCATAGAAGTTTCCATTTGGTGAAGGAGTTCTTCATGAGAAAGTTGCGGCGTAGGGGATAACTCTTGAGAAACCATGGTGGAAGATGATGAGTTGGAAAATGAAACAAGGGGTTGAACCATGGCTCTAATACCAAAATAATAGCGTTTCAAGGAGATTAGAGTGATTGGAGTGGCTAAAAGGTCGCCAGAGTAGTTTGAAGTGTTTAATGCTTAGGCTGTATTCTGGGCGATTTTGTGGAGAATTAAATATGAACTGGGTTGAACGATAAGAAGTGGAATTGAAGGAATTTGAGTAAGCTTTCCAATGGTTCAAGTTTGACTCAATTTGGATTTGTGGTTTGGAAGATATGATCGATTTGGTACGGGTTGGTCAGATTGGGTGGTAGAATGAAATGTGTGTAAAATTGAGTTGTTTTTGGAAAACAATCAAACCCAAACTATAGCAATTGGTTTGCTATGAACCCAAATGAAATTAGCAAGTAAAATAAAGCAAAAGGAAATTTGAGTTATAAAACTTGAAAGGAAGCTCTCACTCTTTTATCTTTTATCAAAAGGAAACTTCTTTACGAATGGAAACTAGTTGTACCTACAGCGATATCGGTCTGGATGTCTACATCCAATGTCACCAATTCAAGCTTTTTATCAGGCCGTTGTTGATTTAAAGCCACCGAGACATCTAGCCCGATTTCAAATTCTGAAAGTCCAGTAGTAGTGGTTGTGTGGCCCTCTCTATTAGTACAAATCACCTTCTAATCCTCGATTCCTTCCATAATCTGGAGGCATTCTTCAACACTCGGATCACTATCTTTGATAATTTGAGTGTTGCAAGCCATTTCTGTGTGTGAATGGATTTCAATAGCTATATGCTTTTCTTGTGGGGAGGGTTGGATATGAAGCTGAGAGACAATAGCCGTCCCATTGTCGGAGGGATTTCGGGCCTGGGAAGTTGCTCCCCTTATTAACTGTAATGGGCCTGCTTATTTTTCACATAAGTTCTTCTTCAGATTTCAATTAGGCCCATTGGCTTTGAAGACAGACCCGATTTGTGGTTGCTTACCCTTACCTACCTCTACATCCACATTAAAACGTTGTACAGGTCCAAATTTTGGGAGGTGGGACCTCCTGACATACTTCACCCTCCTTAGTCTTATCATCCTGGTTTGCTAAAAGAGAGTACCTCGAGTCCCTAGTCTGTGTCACCTCACTATCACATCCAACCGATGTCGACCGATGTAAGGAAAGGTGTGGGCCTGCTGTAGATGAACGTTGTATTGGAGGCCGTGTGTTATGCCTCTGCACCTACGTCTAGGGGTCGTATCCTTGGTTATTGCCTTCCGTTGCTGGGCCGACCATTTATGGTTCTACGAGTATCGTCTCTGTCGGGCCTTCATTGGTCGGTGGGTGGAGAGTATCCGATGGCGAGGGATGGTGTTGTGGGTATTTTTCTATGACATGCGTAATCCTCCCACATGTAAAATAGAGTTGAGGTAAACCTTCATATTCTATTCGAAGGATCTCGCCATCCATCTCTATACTATGTCTCAAAGGGGAGCTCAGGTTTATATCCACCGCCAGACATGCAAATTTGCCCCGGTTCAATTGCAACGTAGCTTCGTCAATATGGAATGTTGTCCCTACTAGGTTTCCTATAGCAGTTAAGATCTTCGGGTGATATCTGGCTATAGATAAATCAGGAATCCGTATCCGTACCACCACACGGTTCACCTGGCCTTGAGAAGGACGGAACGATGACACCCATCATTGAATCGAAAGCACCTGCCCAAAGATGATCCAGTGGCCTTGCATTAATGCCTTAAGGTAGTCTTCATCATTCTTGAATCGCACCAGGAAGTAATCGTTGTCTAAGTCAACGATTTTCATCTCCCCTTTGGAAGCCACACGGTCTGCAGAGACGAGCTGAGAAGGTGGTAACCGATCTAGCGTCTGAGCAGTTTGATGACGACGGCCTTTGCCCACTGGTTGTCAAGCTTGGTTTTAGATTGTGGGAGAGGATGATTCCCCCTCCTTCCTCCCTAGACACCTGAATGTCGCCTTGTTTTGTTTCTATTTCGTCCTCGTCATGCCAGTAGCCTCCGTCGAAATTCATGGCAGCCATGTAAGTTGGCTTTGGAAGGATTATAGGCTTATCCTCCCTCTTTCGGGTGCGACCCCTTTTAGCTAGTTGCCCCTCATGTATAGGGGAGTCCATGTTGTAACCAGGTTAACCCTCGAGGCCGTTAACCGGTGACAAGCAACCCAGAAATAAGCTTCTGTTAACGGGAAAGTAGTCCAGTATTCTGGAGAGACAAAAGGTGGTGGAAGAGACATTTAACTTGCCTTTGGACAGCTTGAATGCCGATATTGACCCATTTCCCTTTTCCAAGAGCTTGAACATGGGTACTACTAGTCTGAAATTTAGGCGTAGATCGATTTCGTATCCTTACCGGTTGTTTCTTGAAGGAAAAATAACGGAATGAAACAACTGTGTTATAGAAAGGGTATACTTTTCCTCCTTAATCATACGGTATTTGGATGTACGCTACATGCAGGCAAATGGGACATCGGCATATATACCTGCGAGAGCTCACCGTATGCACTCCAAGACTGTGATCAACGGGCACACAAACGCCACGGCTATCCAAAAGTGCGTACCCAATTTACCCCAACATGCAGCGAGTGGCATCCAGCGGCTCACAGTTCCTATCACCTGCAGAGAGATCTCCAACAGCATGCCCATCCCCGCATGAAATCTGAAAAAGTACGGCCGCTCCTTTCTCCTCATAACTCCAAGATATGCAACAAAGAAATAGGCCATCGAGAACCAGCTTGGTAACCTCCCAAGGGCTCTACGGAATGGATAGGTTAAAAACTCAAAAGTTTTCGAGAAAGGGATGTACATGATATGATGTCTCAGCGTACATCCATGTTTCGTGAAGTGGCATCAGATAAAGGAGGGACACCAAAGTTCTCCACCAACACCTAGGCATTCTGGTCATTAGTGGATAGCGGAAACTGTTAGTACATAGAGGAGACCTTATTACGTACCCCAGGATAACCTGAAAGGATCAAAAATGAAAGTAATGTGGAATACCTGGATTCGATTCCTCCTCGGATTTCGATGCCAATTTCGAGCTCTAAACGTCTCCGAATCTCCCGGATTCTTTACGGAAAGCGCTCACCGACTCACGGGCTAGGCCTTTCTACAATTTTCTCAGCGTTCCGAGCTTCCTTAACAGGTCAGGAACCTTATGCTCGAGAACGTTCTTCTGAGCAACTGCAGGAGACCTAACCTATATATAGCTTTCATATCGGGCTTCCCCATCACAAGGTCGATATGGACCCGGTCCACACTGATCAGGACCCATTTTTCATCCAGACTTCGACCCATTAATTTAGATCATTTATTGGGCCACTTTATTATCTTTATCTGGATCAAATGACGCAACTTAACCGACAATTCATTTAAAAACCAAAATTGCAATTAATGTTAGTCCAACTTTAGAGACATTGACAAAATTGCCCTTTGGGGAAAAAAATGTCTAATAGCTCTGGGTCAAGAGAAGCCAGGTTTCTGATCAGCAGAAGCCCACGGGGCCTAGTGGAAGTTGTGAGTTAGCTTTGTTTGATTTTGAAAGTACCCATGCAGAGAAAAGTACTGCTAAAACAACGAGGATGATAAGTATTGGGTCGACAGTTGTAAGAAAACTGGAGATGGGCGTCATGGCAAATTAACAGAAACCCCGTGGATAGAGACGACAGTGGTGTATGAATTTGAGGACAGAGAATGGCGACGGATATTGAATGATTTTCAGTTTATATTATCTTTTGATTGGAACTTGGAAGAGTCACGACAAGGCGGGAATCCTTATGTTCGACGGAGCGGCGAAGTGGTATCCATACACCACCTTGACAAATTTGGTTGTGCCGAATCAAAAGGAATTTTTTTTAGGTAGGATCTAATGGGGCATTTTTTAAAGATACGCTTCCAGATGTTTCCAAATAGGAGAGTAACTATCTAGTCCTCTAAACTTTTCTACGGCAGAACTGCGTCACCATACTATGTATTAACATCATCTTATTTTATTTCAAAATTTTATATTCTTAACAAAAATTATTTGAATGCAAAATTATATATATGTAGTTAATAACGCATGTAGCATCTGAAGTAAATGGGAAGAAACAGTAAATTTCATCCATCTGTTTTGATTGTCTGTGAGGTATATATACATGAGGTATTGACTGTACATGTGTCTCGTAACAAACTAATACTAGCTGTACATATAACAAACTCGTAACAAACAAATGATGGAAAAGCATATGTACTGTTTGTGCAAGAAGGTTGCGTGAGAGAAGAATGAATGGAGGTTGTGTGGGATACGCTACTGTTGTTCTCTGTTGTTATCATGGTCCTGAGTCTGTACCAGCAACGTATTTCCAAGAAATAACCCAACCACATGCCTTTCCCTAAATCCATCACTTCCTAATCTATTTTGCTAAAGGCATTTTTTATTGAATATTTTATGCTAATCAATTTGACTTATCTTCGATCGTTTTCTTACAGAACGTCACAGAATTTGTCTCGATGTCTCTTTTATATTGAAATTTGACCAAATAGAATTAGGTGAGCGGTAGAAATTTTGCCAACATATATATATATATATATATATATATATATATTGATAAAATAAAAGTGTGCAACGCTCATAAAAGCAAAAAATTACCTAACATAAGAGACCCCTATTAAATCATGATCAAGCCATTTACTAACATTATGAGTAACTTATCCCAAAGCATGAAAACCAGGAAGAAAATCAAAAGTAAGGTGGAAAAGGGAGTCAGCAGCAAAATTCTCTTATCTGTAAATGTGAGTGAGTTTCACATTATTGAAGCACTTCAGTAAGTCTAGAATTCTATCAACAAGAGACACGCAACTTGAATTTACGTGGACACCACTGATCAACATCTTGACGGCAATCTCATTATCACTCTCTACAAGAATATCCAAGTAGGCAAGATTATAGGTGAGTTGAATACCATAATAAGGAACCCACAACTCAGCACGAAGAATAGAGCAACGACCCGTCTTGAAAACAAACCCATGTTTCCAACGATCATTATGATCACGAATCAAACCTCCACCTACAGCAATCCCCGTGGAGGCAGCCAAAGAAGCATTAGTGTTGAGCTTCATAAAAGGAAAATGAGGACATTTCCAAAAAATTAACCTTGGAATCGAAAGACTATTATTCTCCGAAGGCAACTTGTTGAAGGTATCCAGAATCAATTTAGCTTCAGAAATAGTCCTCTACAAGATATTAAAAATGGAAGAAACATCATAATTAAATACTCTGTCATTCCTTCGTTTCCAAGATTCCAGCAACCTAAGCCGAAAATAGTAGGCCAACTAAGATGATCATGAGAGAGATGGGAGCTTTTCAGATTCAATAACAACCAATCTTCCAGATTAACATTCCAGAAGGAGCTCAAATTATTAAAATCAGTAACAAGATGCTAGAATTAAACAACAACATGACAATCACGGAGAATGTGGAGAAGGGTTTCAGGCTCGTCGTTGCAAATATCACAAATCCCATAATCACTTAAGTGTCTTCATTTTCTTTCATCGTTAATTAAGACTCCATTGTTGAGGGCTAACCAAAAAAACATTATGATTTTTTGAGGACCTTGCCATTTTCAAATCAGGTTCTAAGGAAAGTTATGAGAAGGAATGAAATTCCCAGAAAGAAAATCATACGCAGACCACAAAGTAAAAGCTCTTAAAAAAAATAGACCCCAAAGAAGGGAATCCTTATCACAAGTATCAGAGTGCACAAGTGTAGCAGCAATATAAGAGCAAATTGAAGTGGGAAACAACCGAGAAAAATACTCCCATTCTCAATCTTCATCATCAATAACAAAAAAAGAGACAATTTTATCAATCATATTATCTAGAATAGGCCTACTAGCTACATGCAACTATATTCTTAATCCAAAATACTGCTCTTCTGTAAATGACATTCTATTTTACATTTTTGTAATTCTTTTAAAGTTAACGAATTTATTTTTTGAAAATGTTGCTCTTCTATTTTGATCGTGAGTGGGACGATTCGAACAAAATTCTCACCGACGGAGATGTCAATGAATTAAGCTACGACTACAAAATAATCGAAACAGCTGGTGGTCGCTAACGTCTACTTCCTTTCAACCATAGCCGGCAATCTGATTGATTTGGTTTTATCAATAAAAAGTAAACTTCATATCCATGCTGAAGTGAATCACACGTTAATACAACACTTAGAAAACGATATTAGAATGCACGAGAAGGGGGGGTTGAATTGTGTATTCCCCTTTTTATAGT
>JANZLF010000002.1:1293794-1306723 GCA_026546835.1 Erythroxylum foetidum
TTTGAAGTGTTTTTTTTATTTTTATTTTTGCCTTTGTTTATGGTTTCAACTTTTTTTTTTGGTTTGGTGAAGATACACTTCGACAAACCCTAGTTTCTATATGATTTGGATCTTGGAATATTCTTTTATGATTTGTCGCGCGTTAATTCCTGTTTTTTTTTTTTGGTTGTATTCTGACCCGTACGCTTCTTTTTTAAAGCATGCGTCTGTATGTCGAAAAGTACGAGTGTTAAATTGTTCAAAACGTGAAATTCATTTGCGTGTACGAAGACTTACTGTTTGGACCTTTGAATAGTGTTTGTAAATTATGATCATGAAAGCCACTTTTGATGATTCGGAAGTCCTAAGAAGTTTTTAGTCGGTTGAGGAATGTGGGATTAAAACACTCACTAGGGCATCCGGGTCATATCTATTTCTTAAGTGTTACTCGAACGATAGTGAAATCGAATTTGTCGGAGATTTAGAATAAGCTTCAGGCTTATTGTTTATGACCTAGTTGTTGGAAATCTGTATGAAGAATATTAGGGGTAGGGGCTTTCGTCTCATTCCGCAATTTTCTCTGCCCATAATGGGGTTATTATTGTTTTGCCTTGTCATGTAGCTTTCTATTGAAGTATGCAAGCATTTGTTTTTTGTGCTTTTAATCCTTTACGATCTTATGTTTAACAAAGTAATTTTTTGGCCTTATCATAGATAGCAGAGATTCTTTTATGGATATAAATCCATTGTTGTTCTTCGTTTCTTTTCTGCGTACGCTTGGTGAACTCATTTGCTTCCAAGGTTTTGTGAGTATATGGGGATACTTTTGGGGTTGGGTTGGGTTGGGGTAAGAGGGAAGGGCGCCTTGTTAGTTGAATTTTCTTATGTAATGAGCCATCAAATTCTTTTGTCTCCGATCATTTTGTGCTCTTTAATGTTTCATCAATTGGTGGTTAAGTCTATTGATTGGAAGTGTTGTTTTCTTTCCTTCTGGATGATAAGGAATTGCGAAACCTCATGTAGAGATGTGATCTGAGATTGGTTTTCATTCTATGTTGGGACATATTGGGATATTTATTATGTATGCGTCACGAGCTTCTTATTATTCTCTTACAGGGATCTCTAGATCTCTTCCGTACTTTCTTTACTTGAGTTAGCTTGTCTCTGGGGTTAGATCGTCCTTGCATCCAAATACTCATGGGATCGGCTTGCTGTAAGGCGGCAAAAGATAAAGACTTCATCATTAGAAGTGAAAGTAACACTTTGAACAGGAATGCCAGATGCTCTCCATCATGGAGCTTCCGTTGGGAAAATCGAAGACGTGTAGCTGGTGAAGTTGAGGATGCTTCTTACCAAACTTCTCATCAGAACAGCAGATACCTTAGTGCAGAGATCAAAGAGCTAGTAGCTTCTGATCAGGATAATCATTTTGACGAGGGAAGTCTGCATGACAGTTTTGGAACTCCTTTCTCTGTGAAATCACCAGTCCATCAAGGAACAAGTTTGAATTTAACTAATCAATCTTCAGGTACATTATTTGATCTCGTTTGTATATGATATTAAAGCTTCCCTTGATCTTCTGTCCTCAGTCCACCCCCAACGACCAGTTATTTTCTCAACTTGTTTTAGAAACTAGTGGCCGCCTGTTATTCAGATAGAAAACATGACTTGAGATATTTAAGTCTATATTTGGGTTCATTAAGTCGTTCCAAGTGAACCAGAATAGGTTCTCATCCTCGAGACAATATAATAACAATAAAATCCAAAGTATTACAGGTTATAGCATGTCATATAATTCTTTTGCATCTGTTTTCAGGCTATGGTATGCCCAGAATTACTATGTTAACGTAGGAAAATTGCTGGGATCATATGATGATGTCATTTCCTTGGCATTCATAATATATTTTGTTCTGCAGGTTTACAACTCACATTTAACACTTTCTTAAGCAGTGCATGATACTCTCTAGTAGTTTCTATTATCTACTACTGGTCAATGCATTGTGGGTTGCTATGTCTGCCAGAAGTGTACTTCTTGCTACTTCAAAAAATGGCCTTAGCCTTTTAGATGCAATCATTAGCATAGTCTGAAACTTTTAGCCTCTAATTAATGCTTAATTTTGGTGTAAAAATTCCTGCTTAGCAGTGCAATTGTTCGTCAAAACATGGTCATCTGATTAGCTTTGGTCCAGAGAATACTATTTGTAGGCACTACCTTACTAACTGAAGGATATGAACTCCAAGACTACTGCACAAATATTCCTATTATAATTCTCATGAGACAGGTCTGCGATTCAGAGTTTTAATTGCTTTTCTCAGATAACCATCACTAACAAATTTGTGCAACGAAGCACTGAAGGACCTTTGCATGTTAACTATTTGCTTCATATCATTTTGTTGTGCATTGTGATAAGGATTAAATTTTGCAACTTTGTTCGAAACCTTTTGTGTGGGGTACTTAAGCATTCTTAACGTTCTTGATGCAGATGTATCTCTGAGAAGCAATAACACTGTAGAGGTAAGTTTTGACCAGTTGAATTCCTGCCTTCCCTCTCCCCTGCCTAGGCCTTTTATTTTCTGTTCTGAATAACTCGGTCTCTGAAACACTATCTCAGGTAAAGAGCTTGGTGGAATCGCTTGATGCCACTGAATTATCTTCATCAAAGCTTTCTTACACCATTCATTCTCCATTTCTAACTCCTGTTGCTGATTCTACCCATCTGCTTCATCCCTACACAACTCCATCGAGATGGCCTCGTCGCTCACCTGGACATCGACTATTCAGGCAGATTTCTGATAGTCGAATTCTAGGATTGAAGTCACCAAATAATTACTCATTATCTGAAGGAAGATCATCACTTGGACCCTCCCTTGGTAGCCATAATCTAGTGATGGGTTCCCGTGGAGGTTCTTCTGATTGTTGGTCAATGCAAACCTTTTCTGAGCTTGTGGCATCTTCTCAAAGAGAGAGGTGGTCTTTTGACAGTGAACGCTTTAGCTTTGGCTTGGGCAAGATAGGTGGTGGAAGCAGCAGATTCTCATGTTCTCCCTCCCCAGATCTGCGCAATTGTGCAGCTTGCTCAAAGTCATTGAATGAGAAATCTTGGTGGCAGAACCCTGTGGTTTCGGTGCTTGTATGTGGTCATGCATACCATGCTGAGTGCCTTGAAATGATGACTCCAGAGATAGACAAATATGATCCATCTTGCCCAATGTGCACAGGAGGAGAGAAACAAGTGTTAAAGATGTCCAAGAGGGCTTTGAGAACTGAAGCTGACCTAAAAGCAAAGTTTCATAAAATTTCAAGAAACCGTGTCGTTGACAGTTCTATTGACAGTGATTCTGATGACTTTTATCCAGAAAAGAATATCACACGAGACGGAGGCTCACCAAAGCTGGAATCTAGTTCAAGTGCAGGGAGGTCCTCTGTAAAGCCATTCTTGAGAAAGCACTTCTCATTTGGGTCCAGATGGAGTAGATCCTTTGCAGAGAAGGGTACCTCAAGGAAAAGAGGGTTTTGGCCAAGACATCATAAAGATTGACACTTTTATTAGTTGGATGTGAAATTTCTTAAGCTTGATTACCCTAGTGGTAATGCCCGGGTTTCAGTAGTTCATCTGAAAATCTATTCTATGTTTTCAAACTTACGCTGATTTCTTATCTGTTCTTCTAGTGCAAGCGGACTTCGCTTCACTTTCCACACAACCTTCTCATTTTGTCTAATATAAGGGAAAGATGAGGAAAGTGAGAAAAGAAACAAAACCCCAGGTAGCCCTCTCTTCCACGCAAAGTTCTAGGTTAAGTATATTTTGATCCATCTGTTGTTAAAGCCATCAGTTCATGTGCTGCTACTATTGACAATACAAGTTGAGGAATATAATCCACTATTTCTGGTACAAATGCATGCATTGATTCCAGGTTAACTCACATTAGAATCCAATTTCAGGTCCTATCATTAATATATTTGTGTACATAATATCACGTTTCACAAGCTATCTAGGTATTGTGTCTAAATTTGGTCAGTAACCTGATCAAGATCATTGAAATGGGTTTTCCATTTGATCAATAATACTCTGCAGTCCTGATCTGTAACTTGGGTAAAGCAGCTTCACTCCTAATTCTCTTTTCATACGTGCATTGGAAACCCGTTTCTCGCCGCTTGAATTGAACTTCTCAGTAGAATATTCAGATATTTGACAAGAGGTGCCGTGCTTTCCCATGCCTGGCCATTTCTTCTGAATCAACTCCTCTGCAAACGCAAATACCTCTTCACGTGGTGCCGGATCATCATCCACAATATTGTAAGTTCTTCTGTAAAAGGAAATTCAAGCAGATTTCGTACACATCAACTTTCTAGGTACAATAACTTCGTTTACACTATAAAGGACATTACTATGATACTCGAAAAATGGAACAATTGGTGAATTATGTTTGGAACAGCCAAATGGGGTTTCCAGCGAAAGCATACCCGGATCCCGGTATCTGGATGCTAGCCCTGAGTGCTTGGCAAATGTCCTCAACATGAATCCTAGACGTGTATTGCCTGAATGTCCTCAATTTCTGACCTTTGGACCGAGGTTTTCGCTTGATTATAGTGTCTACTGCACTGCCAAATTTTGCTTGAAACTTCAGTTCTTGCAGACAGATAAGCATCAAGCAAATAACAATTACACTTGAGCGCCAAAGACAATATTGCTAATGCCAATTGAAGGATCGGAAAATTTAGCAGAAACGGCAAATCTGAAAAGATTTTCACACACTAGAAGAGAAGTCAGCACTAACCTTCGACCAGGGCCATAAATTCCTCCAAGTCTAAATACTTGCGTTGAGATCCCAAGACCATGACCCAAGCTCAACCACCCCTCTTCAGCAGCTAACCTTGACTTGGCCACATCACTTGTCGGACGTGTTTCGCAACTGCAAAAAGTTTTAAGGATCTAACTACATCTGTCTGATGTCTGTCTGTAACATCATAAGTTTCATCCGAAATGTACTTACTCCTCGTCCACCCAGGCACCACCCCAAGCACCATAAACACCTGCTCACATGAAACAGTTCCAGAAGATCATTAATAACAATTGAGGGGTAAAAGATATGAATTCAAATGTGAATTAAGAAATTCTTTTTGTCAAACTTGTCACTTTGCATAATGAATAGCAATAACTTAGTCCTCAAACACTTGATCATGGCAATTTCACTGGAATTGGTTGAAAAGGCATCGAGAAGTTAATAAACCATCATAATTTAACAATGGATAAAACCATACGTACTGGTAGAAGAAAGATAACCAATCCACCGAATACTTGCATCCATTAGAACACCTCTCAAAAGTTCCTCATGCTTAAGAATCTGAAACAAAAGAAGATGAAAATACAGAACTCGGTGAGCAAACGTTTAAGTAAACACAAAAATTAACAGGGAAAGCAACCACTACCGGATCCCCAACACCCACAACAGGAGGCAGAGACACAAGGAGGTGTGTATAAGATTTCAACAAACTCAAAGGGCTCAATCTGCCAATGGAGACAGGTAGAATTCAGCATCTTCATGGTAGAAGAAACGCAATTTTGATTATTACAAAACGTTGTAAGTAGTTCAGTGCAAGTAAAGCTGCTGACTTGGGCTCATTTGCATCGAAGAGGCAAACGTCATATCCTTTTTCTTCAAGTTCCTTCTTCTTCGTCAAGCTTGTGCAAGTCCCAAACACCGACCTTATAGTTAAATCATTCAATCCTGGATCAATTAACTAGACAAACATCGATTTCATAGAGAAAAATTAGGAAAAAAACTAAAAAGTACATTAAATACAAGTTAGAAATTGACCAGTCTTCTTCCTTTCGAAGACTTTGAGCAAAGAATTGGCCGACGTAACCCATCCCGATAATGAACTTCCGATTCCGACATGTTGGCTCAGGATTGTTTACTTTCGTACAATCTAAACACTTCGACGTTTGGTTTCGGTGCCTTGTAAGAGCCGAATTTGTCGGAAACCGCGAGGTTTGAAGTTGAATCGCGGGAATTTGGCATATCACCATCGATTAAGCTGTATGGAGGGTGTGGGTTATGGATTCCCTGTAATTTGGCATAGGGATGATTTGGGCTGAGCTGGAATGGGCTTGTAGTTCATTTAATTGTCCAAACTCAGCACAATTCTAGCCCAAATCCATAATAGGTTATGACCGGTTCTTATTCCAAATCAATTTATATTATTTTTATTAATTTTAAGTATGTAAAAATTAATAAATGATTAAATACACAAAAAATGTCTTAAAGATATTAATTCGTAAAAAACTAAAAATATAAAAAAAATTATGTCCTTTAATCCTTTTACTAAATATTATCTTTAAGGATGACAATAGATTGGAATAAGCCTAATCCACATTATTTATTATTTCTAATTGGTTTTCAGCTTGACCTTAATTTCTGTGCCTCATTGAGGATTACCAAATCAATAAATATAATTTAGGAGATACATCAATTACTATTATTAGTAATTGAGGTAGAAGGCAATAGTGGCCAAACTTCCACCTAACAACCATAAAATAAATTTAATGAAACTCAACTACTAAACACAAGAACCAGCTTCCTTGGCATTTCAGGTTTCAAATGTAACAAGTGCCAGAATATATCTTCCACATGCTTGGCAGTTTGTAGGGAAGGGTGATTTTGTGGTACTTAATCATCAACCTGAAAAGGGTTTTGATTTGGTCAGTCTTGAGGTTTAGAATTGCAAGAAAATGGAGAAGTTTGTGGTTGACATCATTGTATATGGAGTTGTTTCCTGGACAGCGTTGTTCTTGTTCTTCAGGAAACTGTTACCTAAACGTAGTTTCGAGTTCTGTAATCGTCTAGTGTCTACAGTTCACGCTACTCTGGCAGTGACGTTGGCTACTCTAACCGTCCAAGATTGGAGGTGCCCAGTTTGCCCTTTTGCTTCCAAATCTTCACCAAGTCAGGTACGTACGTAGTTAGATTTCTGCTGGGTTTGGTTTGTTTGATCTATCTGTGGCTCGAGAACAAATCTGAGTACAGTTGTTGGTGTCCTGAGAAGATGCGAGCACTGGCAGTGAGTGTTTCGTACCTGATATATGACATGGTGTGTTGCTTCTTCGACAAGAGATTCAATCTGGACAACGCTGTTCACCATTTGGTAAGCATTGTGGGAATCGGAGCTGGGCTTGCTTATCAGAAGGTAACTCATTTCTCAAAACAACTCCTTTCATTTGTTTTTCCAAGTCAGGTGATCCACCTGACATAACAAGTAGGACAGACTTTATTACAACGTAATATACAGAACAGACTTTATTATTCGGATCGTTTACGAAATGGTTAAAAATAAAAAATTGTGAAATACTTTATTTTAGTCTCATCTGATTTTTCGAAGCAGTTTTGATATCAAAACGAGCTTCAATCTTTGAGGACTTCCACCGAAAACTTTCACGGACACTCAGTTAACGTCTTTCTATAATTTTCTAAAGTTGTAGGCATTTTTAACGAGTCAGGAAATCCGAATACTTACGAATTATATAAACAACTGCAGAAGATTTTAATCTTTATATATAGCTTCTATATCTGGCTTCTCCTGTTGAGATATGGGACTTGACAAAATATACTGAACTTTATACCTTTTGTATTATATTCTCCTAATATATCGTATTATCGGAAAACAATTCACAGTAAATTAAAAAAAAACTCTAACTACCCATAAATGTAGCCATTTTTTAGTGAACCACATAAATTTATGTGTTCTTTTATTTTTCGCACGGTTCTTTGATTATTGGAATTGATTGTCCTTAACATCCCCATCATAAATTCGGTATAGATCCGGTTTATATTAAACGAGATCTATTTTCTTTCTGAACTTCGACTTATTAATTTAGATCATTTGTTGAGTTATTATATTATTTTTGTCTGAATTAAATTACTTAATTTAACCGATAAATTATTAAAAATCAAAAAATATAATCAATAGTTGTCTGAGAAGGACAAAATTGTCGGAACACCTGAAACTTCGAAAACTTTAACCTGCAACTTCTTAAGAGTCCATATAATATATTTCAGTTCACTGATGACCGATACAATCTACAGACATATTTAGATTTCTTTAAAATGTTTGCTTGCAAGCTGAAGCTATCACTGCTTGCAGTGTGGATCAGAAATGGTAGCAGCTTTATGGATAACCGAGCTCTCGAGCCCTTTCCTCCATTTAAGGGAACTTCTCAAGGAACTTGGTTACAGAGACACTGAACTTAATTTAGCAGCTGATGTGAGTTCTATGCAGCTCCTGTTTCTAAGTCGAGAAAGTGAAATTCTGGAGATTAATCCACAAGTTTCTGACGTTGTCTTTTGCTGTGACACAGATTTTATTTGCAGCTATATTCTCATTTGCAAGAATGGTGGGAGGACCTTACCTTACCTATGTTACTCTGACTGCCCAAAATCCATTCATTATTAAGGTACTCACTTGACCTCAGTTAATGAAAATTATTTTCTTAATTTTATGGATTAGGAACATAATTATGTAATTGGATCAGACAACAGCACTGGGACTGCAGCTAGTGAGTGCTTTCTGGTTTTACAAGATTGTGAGAATGGTGAAGTACAAGCTTCAAAAGTGGAGTGGCTCTAAAGAAGTTAGATATACTGTGAAAACGAATTAGACCCAAGTTGAAAGTAATTGTCAGGATTGTAAAGAGAAGCTCTTTCATTGATAACAATATGGATGTGTTGATAATTTTGCTTTCATTTTCCACCTCTATACATGGCCCAACTCGAAATTTAATTAATTCACTACAAACAGTGCCTTGGTTTTTTTTATGTCTACCCTGTCCTGAGCGCTTGAACATGGGGCCCTGGAATTAGAAAATGAATTTACAAGCAGGATCTGTTCTCTCCCTCAGTGTCAGATTTAAATGAATACTGCAACAAAAACTCCCATTTTATGACTAGTAGTTCCTTGAGATACAGGGATCTAACAAAAGCGTGAGGTTTAAGGGTCAAATTCTATTGAGTTTTTGAAGACTCTACTTCTCCAATACTTCCTTCAAGACCACAGCAATCCTCTGGGACATATGGTGTTCCAAGAATCTATCCTTGGTTCTTTCATACCCTTTCTTTCCCATTGTAAGCCTTCTTTCAACGTGTGTGGCTAATCTCACAATGTTGTTTGCGAGAGTTGTTACTCCATCTTTCCCAGCAGGATGCAACAGACCTGTTGTTCCATTCACTACAATCTCCATTGTTCCTCCAGCTGCTGTGCCCTGAAATGTTGCACGTTTTCTGAGCTATAAAGAAGAAACCTGATACAGAATTCTACTGCATATGAGGAGTAAGTTGCGGTGCCCTGAACAAGTATTCATGTCTAGGCAATGATATATAACTAGTGAAGCACAAAGAATTGACCAAATAAAACGATCCAAGTCCCATGTCAATGCTCCAATTGAACCAAAAGAGAACACATTAACGTAGGGTAAATAGATCTCTGACTTGAAGGCAAGACATTATCCATGTAATTAGATTGCAAACTGATTCTTGCTTAGCTTGAAAAGTTCATTGTCTATATGGAAGCAAACAAGAAGAGCCTTTTTTATATACAGAATAGCTTACCAATACAGGAAGCTGAAATGCCATAGCTTCAATTGTTATCCTTCCAAAGCACTCCCCCCGGGCCTGCACATAAATCACAAGTTCTAATCTTCCAAAGTAAAGGCACGAAAAACTTCAATGCATGGATTACAGTAGCAAGAAACTAACGGGGAGAATAGCAGGACCCTGACTGTTGCCAAACTTTGTTCCTTCACTAAATATAACCAGGATGTCTAAGAGCCAATAATGAACTTTCACATAATCACCTTGATTTATTTTCCTTTAATACCACACCATATGTGCCATAACAGACGTTATACGAAAAAGATGTCGATTAAGCCTTAATAAATGCAAGTTTCCAGTCCTAAACTATCTCTACAAATATGGTTTGCTGAATAACATGGTACACAAGTCTAGTCCTTACCAAGTTTGAACTAAACGTCTTCGAGCAATGAATTGATACTGTTGTGTTTGAAAAGAAGCCTAGCCTACCCTCAAGGTAATCTTCTGTTTACTCATGATCTCTTGGAGTTAAGAGTAAAACGGGAAAACCATGAAGGCTTGTTAAGAACACAATGTCAACAACGCTCTTCAAATGGAACAAAAGAATATGTTTGTTTCTCCACAGAAGACTCCTCCATCAAAGTAAAACGAAACTCATGTTCCTTCTCAACTAAAATTTAGTACCTTTTCTCAATTGGTAGACAAAGATAGCCCCACGTTTTCTCATAGAATATATTTTCAAGCAAAATATGACAGTTTATTGATTTCCAAACAGGAAACTGAATCAAGAGTTTGAACCTGAGAGTTCTGAACAAGAACATCGATAGAAGCCAAATATGGAGCCACTGTCAGGGTTTTGTTGACGAAGTGAACACGATCGTGAATCTTGTTATCCACAACAAACTTACGTAACTCCATTTCAAAATTTGTTTGAGCATTCACATCACTTCCAACAATTACGGCATGAATTGATGGCACCAGCAGTTTCTTTTCTTGGATTAGTTGCAGACTCTCCTTAAAAGCACGAAGAAAAAGATCCTGACCCTTTCCGCGTGAAACACCTGCATCAAAATAACGCCTAGAACTTACTAGAATGAAACCTATGATTAGCGTATAACTAGAACTCTTCTATAAAAGTTGGATTTTTAAGGTGGCAACATTCTACAACAGATTGTACCGTATAGCCTAGTAAAACTACGATAAGAAGAACATACTATTTATGATGGCAAAGAGTATATCATCATCATGGACTCCCAGAGACTCACGAGCATGTTCACGGAGAACCCTTTTGGCGACACCATCTTCAGCCACTTCCATTAAATCCTTGCTATTTCCAAGGTGTACCACATACGTTTTAGGCATCTTAATCCTGGAAATGAAAAGGTTATAACAATGAGCTTAGATGGAACAAAAACTAAATCAACCTCTACACCAGAGAAAACTAAGAACCATACCCTAACTGATGCTGGGTCCTGTTTTTCCAGTATTCTGTTGTTGCATGCGAATCAATCATGGCACCTGCAACAAAAGGGAGGTGTTTAACATACTCTAGCTTGAAATAATGCCCTCTCATTTCGTGAATCCACCACAGAACCTTTGGAAGAACTTCCGCAACTTTGTCTTTCAATACACCATCAAGCCATTTTCCAGTAACAGCAGTATTCAAAACCACCAAATTAGCATTAAGAGCCGTCTCAATAGCTTTCTGACCTTTTGCAGAGAAGACCTAACAATGTACAAATCCCGCTATAAGGAAACTGTCAGAAACCAAACAACAACAGGTAATTCAGACGATCTTAATAGAACTGCATTAACAGAAAGTTCTCATCTTTCATGATAGATTTTGTCTTTTCGGTTAATTTGACCCATAAAATCATAACTCGAATGAAAATGAAAATCACCTGTACACCTCTGTCCAACAATTTGCGCTCCAAACTGTAAACGACCTCATCAGGATCGGCAGCTCTCTGGTTAGTGATCCAAACGACTTGCGAACCAACTCCTCTAAGCAAAAACGCCAGCTCCATCAACAACAAAGGCCCACCTACCCATATTTTCCCAAAACTAACTCATAACTGTTCTCGCGAAACAAACGGAAAACAAAAGCAAAAGAAAACCCAGAATCCCAATTACAGTATACCGGAAAGTGACAGCTCGTGAGAGACCAAAAGAACGAGCTTTGACTTCATGAAAGCGAGAGGGTTTGGGCCGCCATTTACAGAAGAAGAGCGAATCGGTACTTGCGTGTCCTGGGTTGCTTCACCGAAACGATCGCTAGTTGTTGTTATGGAGTGGCATGAGTCGAATGCTGATCTCATGAACAACACCATTAGAGTTGATAGAGCGAACAATGCGATTATCATGAGTAGCCATACGTTCTTGTGCATTGTTCCCTTCCTTCACACTTGCCGTTTAGCTAGCAGTAGTAGATGTTGGTTTGGTTTCGATGTTTTAATGGTTAATGACTTTCGAGACATGACATGACGTGAATGTTGGGCTGGGCTGTACCTTTTACTTTGGTCCTAATAGTTGGTCAATGGGACAAGATTCAACTTAATATTTTAATATAAATTCACTTAATAGATTAAAATATTAAATTCTATTCTTCACCAAATAAATTTGTAATTTGTAATTTATAATTAGCCTATCTTCATATAGGATGACATACAATTATTAAAATTAAAATATTAAATAATATATCAAAATATAATAATTTTATTATCTAATTAAAATTTTAAGTTGTTAAGTTTTAATAAAATTTTAAAAATTTAGTTAAAAGTTCTTGTTTTATTTTTTAAAAATTTAGAATTTTATAAATTAAGAATCAAAACAACATTAATATTAATAAAAAAGATTAAAATTGCATTTTTAATTTCAATGTTTATAACAAAATATATAACAAACCGTAATGTTTCAAAATATTAAAATTAAACTCCAATGTTGTCAAATATTCAAAATAGCTTAAATTGATGGAAAATTTGATGAAATAAACTCTCTGTCTATTAAATGTCACAACAATATTGATATGAAATTATTTTTTATTTTTTAGTAAAAAGTAGTGTGTAAACAGTGAGATTCATTTTTAGTTAATTTTAAAAAATTAATTATGTGAAAGTGAGATATACTTTTTATTTAAAAATATAAAAATTATGTCATATCAATATTGACCTAACATTTAACTGTGAACCTGGTCAAATTTTCTGTCCATTTAGTATAACTTTTAAACGTTTTATTAAATGAAGTGGCCAACTTCATAAGTTTGATAAGATCTAAAATAAGTCCATTACTAGGAAAAAATTGAATCAAGTCATTAACATGGTCTTTTCAACAAATTTACAAATTAATTTTAAGTATAAATTATGTGA
>JANZLF010000002.1:1410966-1433267 GCA_026546835.1 Erythroxylum foetidum
GGACCGGACCACCGACCGATCACCGGTCGGACCGATCGGACCGGTCGATCCGATCCGGATTTAAAAACAGAGCTTACAAGCAATCCACTCCAACTCACACTACCTTTGTGTGAATTTTCTAGTTTAGTTTAATAATATTTATTACTAAAAATTACTAGGTTAGATTCTGTGCCAAGGACCACAATGCTTTTTATTTCGAATGCACTCTCAATTTAGACAGACCGTATGCGTAATCAAACGTCACCGTTTTACGCCTCCCATAATACCAATCCATGTGCAACCGTCAACTGTCGCAAATCAGAAGCATTGACAACTATCCAATGGGTATCATGTGAAATGTGTATCTCTGAGACATGCACCGGTAATTGGGTATCACACTTGACCAACCGTCGATCTTTAGTCTCGAAGTTAGTTAGCGGCTTTTACCGGTGATTGGCGCAAGAGGTCGGGGCATCATTCCCTATGCGTCCAGTGGCGTTGGAAAGTGCTCGTGTTCGTTGATACATGTAAGCTTTTTTACGGAACCCTTTCCCTCGTTTTGCCCACTCCGAAGATGGGATGGTTCATTCTTATTAAATCATAATTTTTTTTAGTGACTGTAAAATAAAAATTAATTTTTTAAATAGAAATAATTTTTTTGACAGCCAAAATACAATCCTTTAATTAAGAAGCTCAAATTTGAAGCTTTTCAAAAAAATACTTTTTAAGGTATAATTTTTAAATCAATTAATGGCCCTATTTTTTAGTTTTTTTTAATCTTTATGTTTTACATATAATTTTCATAATACTCACAAACTTATCTTTATATTTATTTTGATATTTATATAATATTATTTGACTTTTTAAATATATTTTAATATTTATTTTTGATATTAATTTTACTTATATTATAATTCATATAAAAGATTTGGTTAGATATATTTTCATTTATGTTTCGTATAGTTTAAAATTATATAATAATTAATATATTGTATTTTGTATATTGTTTAACAAAATTTAAATAATATTTATATACATAAATAATTTTTATTACAAAATAAAATATAGTTAAAATTAAAAGTGCTTTTTATTTTATATTGTCAAACAGTCTTTTATATGAAACTCTTTCAAAAAAGTTCTTTTTTAAAGGACAGTCAAATAATTAACTGACTTATTAAAAAAGCTCTACTAATAAAAGCTCTACTGATATAAGCCCATCTAAACAAACACTAACTTCTGTTATAGTTTGCTTCTAACAGCAAGTGTTAGTTTGGATCATTCATCCTTTCATTTTTTAATTATTGTTATGAAAATGTAAATTTAGTATCAATGAATTAGTGTATAGTGCATATTAAAAATTTAAAATATGAAAAAAAAAAATTTTATAAATGGTTTCTATTCGTCCCATTTTAGAGTCTGTCAAACCCCATACTTCAATTGGGCCTACACTATACAGTATTGTCTGGTTGACTGAAACACAAGTACACTCCACACATATGGGAACATGCGTCCTAACTTCTGTTAAATGTACGTCTGGCCCAACTTGAAATTCCTCAAACTAGAAAGCCATTAGTACATTAGTACTACCTTTGAATTCTCCTCTTTGTCTGATTAATCATATCCTGTGTGTTCAGTATATACCTTAAAGTTTGATGTAACATTCTAATCAATATTAAACTAAGCAGTCACTTTATCATATAATTGAATCATTACGGAATATCTCCAATTTTATGAGTTTCAAAGTATGGTGTTCGATTAAATTCGAATATTCATTTAACCAAAACTCGAATTTAAATTTGACTTTTATATATTTTCAAAATTGATCAATAAAAAAAACCCAATTCAATTTAAAATTAAGGAATAAAATTACACCTGTTTTTACTTATTTCTAAAATTTAATATTTGAATATGATTAAACTCATATTCAAGTTTAATTTTTCGAATTAAAATCTCCTTATGATAAAATAGTTACGAATAATAAGAAAAAAATTGAACCGATTCAGTCAATTCAATTTTAAAAATTTGAACTAATTAAAACTTTGTTTTATTTATCTTAATAATTTTTATTATTAAAAATCGATCAGTTCTTTAAATTAATCTAAAATAAATAAACTAAATTTCATTTAATAGCTTTATTGTTTGGATCAAACTTCAACTTTGTTCATAAACGAAAACAATCTCTTTTTTAATTTTATGCTAACTTTTAAATTTTAAATTTTATATTTAATTTGTTGTCGGAATTTTAAAATATCATCCACACCACAACTGACCATCTCTTTCAGCTTGTATTCTAGCCGCAACTGCAACTACCACACACGTGCAAGGACTGTTAGGTAATCACTTGTTAGGGAGATCTAACTCAAAAATAACGAATTTGTTAGATGAAAATATTATTCCGTACAGATATATATATAAATGTTGTAATGTTAGAGTCGATTTGCTTAAACGTTTTGGTTTATACCACAAAGCTCTTACCTGGTTCTGTTTTTAATTATCTTTGCATCACTACCTTCTCTGGAAGATAAACATGGGATCAGAAGCGAAGATCGTATGTGTGACTGGTGCATCTGGGTTCATCGGTTCATGGCTCATCATGAGACTGCTTGAGCAGGACTACGTTGTTCGTGCCACAGTGAGAGACCCTGGTTTGGATTCTGATTCCCACCACCTTTTTTTTTTGGTTTCAGTTATATATATAAACTGTCTGATGCTTCGTTTTTCATTTGACTTTGTCGTGTATGTTTTAGAAAATGTAAAGAAGGTGAAGCACTTACTAGAGTTGCCAAATGCTAAGACTCACTTGAGTCTGTGGAAAGCTGATCTCTCCGAAGAAGGAAGTTTCGATGAGGCGATTCAAGGTTGTACAGGAGTGTTCCATGTTGCCACTCCCATGGATTTCGAGTCCAAAGATCCAGAGGTACGATCGTTGGAACGATTGAATTCCCACTTTGTTGGATTCCTCATAGGATGTGGGAAGACGGACATAACTGCTGACTACATGGTTTATGTGTACTTATTCTGCCGTTCACTCCTTTTCTTGGCAGAATGAAGTGATAAAGCCGACCATTAATGGAGTATTGGACATTATGAAAGCTTGTGTTAAGGCAAAGACAGTGAAGAGGATAGTGTTCACATCATCAGCAGGAACTGTGGACGTTGAAGAACACAAAAAACCAGTTTACGATGAGAACTGCTGGAGCGACTTGGACTTTGTTCAGTCCGTAAAAATGACTGGATGGGTTGGTATCATTATCACATTCCATTTCTCAAATCCTGGTTTCAGATTTTATGAGCATACATAACCATTAATAACACAGGATTTCCCTTCAAAAACCAGATGTACTTCGTTTCCAAGACACTGGCAGAGCAAGCAGCTTGGAAATTCTCTAAAGAGAACAATATTGATCTAATCACAATCATACCAACTCTTGTTGTTGGTCCTTTTATCATGTCCTCGATGCCACCTAGTCTTATAACTGCACTTTCCCTCATTACTGGTATATATGTTAAAAAACTGTCATAGAACAGAGGTTGTTCGATGTTCTTCAGGTTATTAAAAACACACTTAACCTGATTACAGGAAATGAATCCCATTATGGGATCATAAAACAGGGAAATTACGTGCACCTGGACGATCTCTGCATTGCTCACATCTTCCTGTTCGAGAATTCCAAGGCACAAGGTCGTTATATTTGCTCCTCTCATGGCGCTAACATCCATGATCTTGCAAAGTTGCTTAAACAGAAGTACCCTGAGTACAATGTTCCCACCAAGTAAACCCCCGAAACACTGCCCAGCATTATCGGAATCGGTTACTTATAAACTTGGACTAACTGGCATCAGCTTTTGTTCTCAGGTTCAAGGACATCGACGAGAACTTGACACGGGTTGTCTTCTCTTCCAAGAAGCTTACAGACATGGGCTTTGAGTTTAAGTACAGCCTTGAAGATATGTTCGTTGGAGCTGTTGAAACTTGCAGAGAAAAGGGATTGATTCCTCTTTCTCATCAGCTTCCTTCCATTCCTGATACAGATGACAAACAAGCTGCAATCAAACTCCAAGTTTCAGAGGAAGTAGTGCCACTTCCTAAGGACCTTCCTGCCATTAATTAACAGGACCATGACCAGGAAATTGTCTCCTTGTACCTTTCTGAGTCCGAGGTTGCCATGGAAAGATCAATAAGAATATTCTGTCATGTTCCTGATTCCTTAAAATGGAATTTATTGTTATCACGTACTCCATTCTCTTGGATGCTTGAAAGAATGGTCCCCCTTGTTCACCAAGTAATTTTGGTACTTGCACGATCATTGTCCTAGTATTATGATTGTCATTATTGAAGCTCAATGTACCCTATAGTCACAATCTACTGACCGGTTCTGAAGTTGTTTGCTACCAATCGAAGTCATTTACATGTGTCTTGAAGTAGAGACGTGAACTAATTCTGATTCACTTCATCTCAGTTATATATTTATGCGGGACTAAAAATAGAAGATATTAGGAACTTAAAAGTAAGGATTACGATAGACAATTATTGCCATTCCTAATAAAGTACATTGGCTTAAGTCATTATCATGCCTACAAAAACACTTTACAATTAATTTTATTAAATATGTGATTTAATCTTTTTATTTAATTATCATATTTTTAAAAGTTATCATTTATCTCATTTGATATTATTTAGTTATCACACAATTCGTTTCATCTTATTTTGTTAATCTTTTATTTATAAAATTTCAATATGATTGTATTGAAATTTAAAAATTTTAATACCAAGTTATTTTGAATAAAAATAGATGAAGATTATTAAAAGATGATAGAAAGAATTGTGAGATAATTAAACAATATTATATATAGAATATTTAATATTTTTAAAATATAAAATAAATTTACAAAATGTTTTAGTATATTTAACTCAATTTTACAATATAAAAGCATTAAAAAAATAAGAATTCAGATGATTAGAAAATTATTTTAAGAATTGTTCTAAAAATTTAACATACATCACTCTTGTGTGAGTATTAATAGAGCTTTTATAGAATTTGGAATATATATAGGGTGTTAATGGGCCTGGCTGGGCCTGATTTTTGATTGGATAAACCAAAAACTTATAAAATGATGTTGTTTTTGTTACTCCAAACCCGATTGGGTTGAATCATTTTGAGTTGTGGCTAGATCAACTCGAATTAAAATTGGGCCAGATTAGACTAAAATTGTCTTAAATATACCCTAAACGTTTCTAATAATGAATCACAATGTTCAAGTTCAAGTCATCCTATATCTTTTCATTTTTTTTAATTTATAAATAATTTATTTCTAGGAGGACATATAAATAACAATACTTATTTTAAAATATAAATATATGAAAACAATAACACCTAATAAAAATCTTACTAAAATACGAGATTTAAAGAGTCCAAAACCGATAAGGCCATAATATATTTGTTTTGTGGCCCAGTGTAGATAGAACGACGACGTCGAAGCACGAGGGGCATTTAAGTCAAAGCTAGTTCCGCCATAACAATCAAGTACAAAATGGAACTTAGTTTAGTTCACTGTATCACTGACTCCAACACTGAAGCCTCTCAGAACGACGACAATGGCGGCGATTTCGTTCCATTCCCCTTCGCTTCCGTCCAAGAACTACTCCCGGACGTCTTCGTCCTCTTCTTTCTCTGCCAACCTTTATTTCAATTCTGTACGGTTTCTGTCTCCGCCGTCAAAGACGCTTTTTGACGGAACAATCTCACGCCATGCTTCCTCCACCGCCTATTCTCCGCCAGCTTCAGTTGATGGAGACTGTACGTGTCTCGTTCTTTCCATTTGGTATAGTATTTTAATTGGGAATTTTGGAAAGTTTCTAATTTTTCTGTTTATTTTTGTTTTGGGTAGCAAAAGGAAAGTTAAAAGATTTTCTGCATATTGATGATTTTGACAAAGATACGATACTTAAGATATTGGATCGAGCTGCGGAGGTCAAAGCAGTGTTGAAATCTGGGGATAGGAGTTTCCTTCCATTTAAAGGGAAAACAATGGCTATGATTTTCGCTAAGCCATCAATGAGAACAAGGGTTTCATTTGAGACTGGGTTTTACTTGCTTGGGGGTCATGCTCTGTATTTGGGACCTGATGATATTCAGATGGGTAAACGAGAGGAAACTCGTGATGTCGCTCGTGTTCTGTCTCGCTATAATGATATTATTATGGCGCGTGTTTTTGCTCATCAGGTATGCTGGTGAGTTAATTAATTTTCCTTTCTTTTTGTATCTGAGTTGGGTTTGTTCATGCAAGTTTGGAACTTTAACTGCATGAAGTTTGTTAGAAGTTTCCATTTTTAATGGGAAATGATTGTTTCGCATTTGGGCATCAGCTGATAACGTTAAACTGTTTCTTCTAACAGGACATTCGTGACCTGGCAAAATATGCTTCTGTGCCTGTTATTAATGGCCTGACAGACTATAATCATCCTTGCCAAATAATGGCTGATGCCCTAACAATAATCGAACATGTTGGTCAATTGGAGGGCACCAAGGTTTGTTGACCATGTTCCTTGCTTCCTTCTTATCTATGCATGTCAAGAATCTAACTTTAGAATTCAAGTTAACCTGATTTTATACTTATATCAACTTCAGGTTGTATATATAGGGGATGGCAATAACATCGTACACTCTTGGTTGATGCTGGCCTCCGTTGTTCCTTTCCACTTTGTTTGTGCCTGTCCTAAAGGGTTTGAACCAGATGCCAAAACTGTCGAGAAAGCACGGCAGGCTGGAATTGGCAAGATAGACATTACAAATGATCCGAAAGAAGCTGTTAGAAATGCTGATGTTGTGTACTCTGATGTGTGGGCCAGCATGGGGCAAAAGGAACAAGCTGCATATCGTCGTCAAGTATTTCAGGGTTTTCAGGTATGAATTTCGTCTTTCGTTAAAGCATTGTTTGCTATTATGTGGAACTCTGTGAACTCTTCTGTATTTTGCTATTAAGTTTGCTGATGGTTGTTTCAATCAATTACAGAGTAGACTACTGACTGGTTTCATTTTGAAGGAAACTCTTAACGTTCTTGGGACTGATTCAAGTATTTTGAGTTGTGTTACCTATAAAATTCGGGTCGACCATGGTTTTTTTTAGTTGAGATGATATGCCATTCAAAATGTTAACTAATAGCTTTGATATAAGGAGTTCAAGATCTTCCTGTTATATAACATAATGTACCACATGGTTACTCTGGAGTTGACATTCTTAATACTAACCAACTGTGAACGCCACTCACCCCAATTGGGTCTCTCCATTCACCTTTAATGGTTGGTGAGTCAAAATCTTTATGTTCTGTAAACATTTGTTGAAATTGGAAACTTACGCCTACAATGTTTTACTTTATAACTGAAATTGAGGCTTCCTTGTAAGGCAGTGCCAAAACCTGACCAATCTTGGAGTACTTGTCACTGTTTTTCAATTTCCTTCACATTTTTGTATGTTCATGTCAACCAGTTAAGATCAAAAATAATTTTTTTGTTTCAAAATTTTGCACTGTTCATCTCCATGGAACCAGGGTTGTACTATCAAATTTAATGATTCTCAATTGCAGGTGAACCAAGAGCTTATGACGTTGGCAGGCCCAAAAGCGTTCTTCATGCATTGTTTACCTGCAGAAAGGGGCGTGGAGGTGACTGATGAGGTCATTGAAGCTCCAAATTCTATTGTCTTCCCACAAGCTGAGAACCGCATGCATGCACAGAATGCTATAATGCTTCACGTACTTGGTGTTTAATCTAACCTCTGTATCTCGCTTCCAGTTAGAACACATTATTATAGCATGTTTGTTGCCTTCTGGTTTCTTTTCACAGGTTGCAAGAATGTTAGTCATTTGGCTAATTATTCTTATGAACTTGGTTTTTATTTAAACAAGATTAAGTTGTTAAGCAATCAAGTGTTCACAGCTTCCCATTTGCACAGTGTATTCCTGTTAGTATGAGTATGCATGGATGCTTCATTTGCAAATCTGTTATCATCGATCTGTTTCTGCTCTCAGCTAACATGAGGGCACATCTGTTTAGTAATAATGACAGATTCCTTCGAAGAGCATGAAAGAATAAGCAAAAGAATGCCTACAACAATCTAGTATTTTGTGCGAATTGGAGCTGGTACTATCGTTCTTCCATGCTGAATTTGTTCCATGCCTCCTGAGATGAAAGTGAATTGAATATGGGTCAGTGATACTGTTCCATATTATAAGGATGTTAGCATGAAAACCTGCTCTAGTTCCTTACTAGAAATTTTGTGATATGGAACTTTAAAGTGTGCTTGGTCATGGGTCAGATACAAGAAAAACAAAACATAAACTACAGCTCACCTTCAATAGATCAAAAACTTTCTCACAGGTATATTTCTGCTGTATGCTTGCACCTCTTTGCTGCAACTTGTCAGGATGGACACACAGGGTGGCTTTCCGGTAAGCTTTTTTAACGGCAGCAGTTGAGACAATATCTGTCAAAGGAATTGGCTGCCAGCCACTGTCAGGGCCAAGGATCTGCAAGTACAGGGAAACAATAAGTAGGCTTGACAATAAGCTGGGCTGGGGTCGGTCTGAAATTTTTATGAGCTCTAACATCATCCCAAAATCCGGCCGAAATACAAAAATAATGAAAGCTTTAAGTGTGCTAGGGACTAAATCTCCCGAGAAGAATGAGAAATTGTGGACCACCAGAAGTCTACAGACGTAGTGTTGCCATTTGAACAGAAGCGTGTCAATTTCTCTATCAGAGAGTCTCTGTGATAGAGAAATTGACACGCTTCTGTTCTAACTAAGAATGGCAACACCACTCTCATTATGTTAAGCTATTCTAAGAATAAGCAGAAAGCATTTATCTCAGTTATGAAACTGTATAAAAAGCTTACGTACATATTGTAGTGTTGAAAGCAGGGCACGCAAGTTTCTCTCCTTCCCACTTGACCATCTCTTCACTTCAGCATCTAAGGTTTCTGCTACTCTCTGTCAATATACATCCAAAGTTATGAAGGTGAGAACAAAGAATTAACTTACAGTATCTGCAAGATTTCAAAATCATTCAAATAATCAATTACATTTCTCTCTGCTCGCTCTTTCTGAGCAAGGAGGTCACGCATGTTCTTCTCTGCAAGAGCTTTTGCCTGCGGAAAATATCGTGTTCGTTAGAAACTCAGTAGAACTTAGATGTCTATCAAATTTTTTTAAGAAGAGGGCATACTGCACGCTCTGCTGTTCGTTGATGCTTTTCTAATGTAGCTTTACACCCTTGAGCTAACTCATTGTGTGCTACTCCACTTGGGTATCTTGAACTGCTGGAAGGACCCTGAGCTTGAGCTTTGTTATGCTGATCCTGAAGGAAACTCTTCATTTTCAATAATTCTGAATTTCAAATTCTATGCTTATAGACGAACTAGTTGGAAGAATAGGACAAACACTCACTTTTGATTTTGTTCCATCATCTCCGGAGGCACTTGGAAACTTATCAGTTGAAGATATATCAGACTTATTTCTTGCCTTCTCTGATATTGCTTTTTCTAGCGCACGCACCCTAGCCTCTGCGGTTGCTCGCTCAACTGCAGCACGTTCAGCTCTCAATTTGGCTTCCATGGAAGCTTTCTCTGCCGCTGATTTATGACTAGATTGTGCAGAAGCCTTTTCTGACCTCAATTTAGCTTCCATGGAAGCTTTCTCTGCTGCTGACTTATGACTAGACTGTGTAGAAGACTTTTCTGACCACTCCCGCACCTCGGATGCCACCTTCTTCTGAGCTTCTGTAGCAATTTTCTTCTCAGCAGCAGCCCTTTCTGCCCTTTCTCTGGCTTCAGCAAAAGCCCTTTCACGAGCTTCTCTGATGGCTCTTTCAACAGCTATTCTCTCTTTCTCTTTCTCTAAATTCCTATCTTTTGCTTCCTTTCTCTTAGGAGCTTTATTTTCCATCACCACGTCTTGTTTATCTTCAGCTTTCTTCTCCTCCCTTGTCAGCATTTGGTGATGATTCTCCTGAGATATCTCTATAGTGGTTGCTTTCAGTTCAAACATACAGGGTTTCTGACTAGTTTCCACACCTATCCGAGTACTGACTTGTCTTTCATCAAGAGAAGTGTCAAAGTATCCATCATTCTTTTCATTATTGGAAGCAATTTCAGACTTCTTGACATCATCGTGAGTTTCTTCCAGTTCAAAAGGCGATTCTTGAGCACATTTTTCAGTACCACAAACCATCTCAGGCACCATATTATTACCTAAACATCCTTCACTTTGAGTAGGTATAAAGTTCTCACTTTCTTCACTATTGCTGCCAATATCAGATCCATCAGAATCAGCATAATTTTCGTCCAATGCACAGGGCATCTTTCTTAGACTGCATATTTCCATATAAGCTATTACATGATCTTCATTTTGTTTCTGCTCAGGGTTCAATTCAATATGACCTAAAAGTTCACCGCTTTTGCTAACCAAAACAGCCTCAGCAGTATCCACATGTTCATTGATCCCATGAAGGCTAGTAAAAACACGAGCTTGGCTGATACACTCATTACGCTCTTGTTCTTCCATTTCATCTTCCTGATCAACTTCAAGTGGCTCTTTTTCAGATCTGCCATTTTCCTTCTCATTTTCTTCCATGGTCAGTAACCCTGCAGTTACCTCCAGTTCCTCAGAATTTTGTTCATGTCCATCAGTTTCATGCGTCCTGCCTATGCCGTCATTTTCATCCTGATTGTTCTCATCAGCAGCTTCAAAATTGTTCGCAGGGTATCCAAAAGCCTGTTGAGTTACTCTGAAGTTCATTTCATCTTCTTTGCTGTGGTCTATCTCCAATTTGATCCTCTCAGTTTCTTCCTCTTCACAGAATTTCTCTCCCCTCACCTCATTTTCATTTCCCAAAGAACTGTCCTTTCGTGACTCATTCTCTTTTGCCTCTTCCAAGTGACTATCTCCATTTATCTCCCCAACCGCCCCCATGCTCTCCTCATAATATTCCTTACCTTGGATTGATCTCTCTACATCGTGTTCAACTACCTTTTTTTCAGTGCATTCACCCACTTTAGGATCATTCATTTCTTCATTATGCCCCTTCTCATTTTCCTTTTCCCCATTAAAGTCATCTATCCTCATAGGAACTGTATCGATTTCACCATGTGGCTCTCCTTGATGGAATGTTTCACCTTGTTTTACTTCAATTTCTACCCAGTTTCGAGACTCCCGTGATTTCTCTCTGTCTTTGCTTTCTTCCAAAGCCAGGATTTCACATGTTCTATTTTCTTCTGGTTCCTCAACCTTTTTCAGACTACCTTCACATTTAGTCTCTTCGAAGGACACTTCTAATATATCATCAACTACCTTACCTTCATCAGCAACCTTAACTTTTTCTTCATTTCCATCCTGAAGATGAGACGCTTTGATTGATTTGATAATGTTCGCAAATATATTCCATCCAAATGTCTTTTCAAATGGGTTCAGTTCCTTCTCAACCTTACCCTGTTTAGAATCCTCTTTAAGTGCCATTTCTGTCTCGTTTAGCCCCTTTGGCTTCTGAATGTTTTCTTCTGCTATCATCTTCTTGCTTCCTTCAAGTTCGTTGGCTTTGTGTGTCTTGAAATTTATATTCTCTGCCTGATCCAACTCTACTTCAGTAGCAAGTTCTGAAAATTCTTCCGGGCCTTTTACAGCTTCTGACTGCTCTACCCTATGATGCATTTGAGTTGAATTAGGCAGCACATCCTCTGCTTCTGAAATAACACGTTTGGAAATAAAAGACTTTCTTTCATCCATCAACTCTGAAGTTACTTGGCATGTTTTTAATGCATTTTGCCTTCTGAAGTCAGAAGAAGTATCCTCTTTGTGATAAATTTTTTGAGCATCTGTTTCTTCAGATTTCTTACTTTCTTCTGTCACTTTCACTGCCCTGTTATTGGATTTTGAAATACTAGAACTCAGTTTCTCAACCTTCAAACCATTATTGAACCTCCTCCTTTCCATTAATTCTTTTGCAATTTTAATTTTTGCTTGAGCCTCCTCTATTGCCTTCCGCAACGCAGCTGCCGAGGCAGCAGCAGCTGAATTTGCATCTATTTCCTCGTCAAGGAAAGGTGGTGAATGGTTACCTGCAGTTTCAGGAGCATCATTCCTAGAAATCCCAAACTTTGATCTTGTTGACCCACTGTGTTACGAAATTATACGGTGGAGTGTGAGATTCACTCTCCCGCTAACAACCCAATCACAAAAGGGAAAGACAAACAGAGGAAGAGAGAGAGAAATACTCAAGATTTCATTCACTGCAAAACAACATGTCCTTTCGTCTGTTACAACGGGTATATAATCTATTCTAATTAGAATATTCTAGATAACATCACGTGAGGCCGTTACGCCATTTACTCCTGCGCTGCGTTTCATCTTATTTCTAGCTGGTTGCTTACGACGCCGTCCTTCTCGTCATCTTCTTCGCGCCATGCACTTACGTTACCGTAACATCCCCTCCCTCTTCAGAAACGATCTTGTCCAATAAGTTAACCTCTGGGAACTTCTTCTGCAGCTCATAAAACAACTCCCACGTTGCTTCCTCTTTTGTTCCTCCTTGCCACTGTACCAGGATTTGGGTGACCGCCCGGTTATTCTTCTTCACCATTCTTCTTCCCCAAATGGCCTCCGGAATCCGCGCCACGACCTTCAGTGCATTCGGTAGCTGGCTGGACGTCGGTGTGTCTTCCGATACGTAGCCCCGTAATTGGGACACGTGGAATGTAGGATGAATGGCTGATCCTTCCGGCAGTCCCAGCGTATATGCCACTCTGTTCACCTTTGCGATGATTGGAAAGGGCCCGTAGTACAGAGGTGCTAGCTTCTGGTTGGGTCGACGCTGTAGGAGTGTTGCCTATAAGGCTGTAGCTTCACATACACCCATTGCCCTTCCTCAAACTCCCGATCTGAACGTTTCTTATCGGCTTGAAGCTTCATCCTCTGTTTTGCCCTGTTCAGATGGAACTTCACAATCTGCAGAGTAGCTTCTCTTTCCTGAAATAACTGATCCAATGCTGAGTCCCTAGAATCTCCGGCTACATATGGCACATACAACGGGGGTGGATAACCGTAAAGCACTTCAAAGGGTGTCGAGTTGATGGCTGAATGATGGGTGGTGTTGTACCACCACTCGGCCATAGTTAACCAGCTCGTCCATTTCTGGGGCGAGTCACTACAAAAGCACCTTAGATATGTTTCCAGCGTCTTGTTAACTGCCTCCGTCTGCCCGTCGGTTTGTGGATGATATGCCGTGGAGAGTTGCAGCTTCACGTTCTGCAACCTAAAAGTCTCTCGCCAAAATTTGCTCAAGAATAGAGGATCTCGATCCGAAATGATGCGTTCCGGCATCCCATGCAATTTGAAGACATGATCCATAAATACCTGGGCAACCTCCTGTGCTGTGTATGGATGTTTGATGGCAACGAAATGTGCGTATTTACTGAACCTGTCCACCACTACGAAGATGGCCGACCGACCCTGGGATGGTGGCAATCCTTCAATGAAGTCCATGGTGACTTCCTTCCAGCATCCGTCGGGCACCTGTAAAGGCTGAAGTAATCCCGGAGACGCTGCGTGGTCGTATTTGCTCCTTTGACAGGTCGCACAACTTTTCACATGATTTCTCACATCCTTGGCCAGTTGTTTCCAGTGAAACAAGTTTTGTATTCTTTTGATCGTTGCCGTGACCCCCGAATGACCACCTTGCGGGCTGTCGTGCGCTAATGTTATTATTTTCTTCCGGAGTCCCGGGTCAGAGCTTACCACTATTCTTCCCTTCCACCGTAGCATTCCCTTCTTCCACTCATAATTTCCATTCGAATTGTCAGAGGTTTCCAGACTCCTGATAAGGTCCTTGATCGTCTTGTCTTTTTCCCAACCTTCCTTAATTTCCTCCAACAACGTTGCTTGTATTTGTGAGACAGCCATGGTGAGCAACTGCGAGCTGGAGACTCTAGATAATGCATCCGCCGCCATGTTCTCCTTTCCACTTCTGTAAGTTACCTCAAAATCGTATCCAATGAGTTTCGGGAGCCAATTCTGCTGGAATGGCGTGGTGATCCTTTGCTCCAAGAGGTATTTTAAACTCTTGTGATCCGTCTGCACTAGGAAGAACCTGCCATTCAAGTAGTGGTGCCACTGCTTCACTGCCTTGATGATGGCGAGAAATTCCTTTTCGTATGTAGATAATCCCTGATGTTTAAGGGATAAAGCCTTGCTAAGGTATGCTACCGGACGACTTTCCTGTTGTAGGACCGCCCCGATTCCCTTATCACATGCATCCGCTTCTACCACAAATAACTTCGTGAAATCCGGGAGAGCTAGGACTGGTGCTGACATTAATTTTTCCTTCAGCTGTTCAAATGCTTCTTGCTGCCGCTCCTTCCATTCCCAACTTCCTGCTTCCTGTTTTCTTAGCATATCGTTGAGAGGCCTTGCTAGGATTCCGTAATGCCGTATGAACCGTCTATAATATCCTGTCAGTCCCAAGAATCCCCTGAGCTCCTTAAGCGTATGTGGTTGTGGCCAATTTCGGATTGTTTCAATCTTCTTATCATCGGTGGAAACTCCTTTTTCTGAAATCGAGTGCCCCAGGTAGTCTATCTGTCGTGCCCCGAATATACATTTACTTCCTCTCAAGAATAATTGTTGTTGCTTAAGGACTTCTAACACTTGCCGGAGGTGCTCCAAATGCTGGGAAAGGTTAGCACTGTAGATAAGCAAATCATCAAAGAAAACAAGTAAGAATTTCCGAAGGAATGGTTTGAATATTTCGTTCATGAGGCTTTGAAACGTAGAAGGGGCGTTAGTGAGGCCGAAAGGCATCACCAGAAACTCAAACTGCCCTTCATGCGTTCGGAAGGCGGTCTTGTATATGTCTTCTTCTCTCATCCGGATCTGGTGATATCCAGATCGTAGATCTATCTTTGAGTACCAACTGGATCCCTTCAATTCTTCTAGTAGTTCTTCTATCAGCGGAATGGGGAACTTGCTCTTGATTGTGTGCTTGTTTAATTCCCGGTAGTCTATGCACATTCTCCAGGAATTGTCTTTCTTCCGAACTAAAATTACCGGCGACGCATATGGGCTGACACTTTTCCTTATGAAACCTTGCTCCGATAATTCTTGCACCGCCTTTTCAATTGCATCTTTCTGTTCCCCGGAGTAGCGGTAAGGTCTTATGTTGATGGTCTCAACTCCTGGTTTTAAATGTATAGCATGATCACAAGCTCTTCGTGGAGGCAATCCTTTCGGCTCTAAAAAAATATCTCCGTATTCCGCTAATAGTCCTTCTAACTCATCTCTGGTTTGGGTGTCTTCATTAATTTCCAGATGCTGCATCTGGATGTCGATCGGGTCCGTCAAGCGTAACATGAATAACGCCCCATGGGTTGATTCTTTGATCAACTTATTAAAACTCTTACCAGAGACTTCTCTGGTCTGTGCTTCGGGTTGTCCCGATAATTTCACTATCTTACCCTGCCATTGAAACTCCATAGTACGCCTCTTAAAGTTACACAGCACATCGTCTAACGTTGCCAGCCACTGTACCCCTAACACCATGTCGCATCCTCCCAAGTTAATGATTAGTGCTTCGGTTGTAAAGCATGCCCCCTGCATCTTCCATGAAAAGTTCCTGCACACACTCTTGCATTCCAGTTTTAACCCTCCTCCAACCGTAATGCTTAAGGGATCAATGTTACTTACCTCGATTGTCAATTTCCGCATTACCTTTTCGTCCAAGAAATTGTGGGTACTCCCACTATCCACTAATATATGGAGAGCTCTTTGCCCATGGCTTCCCATCACCCGGAGTTGTTTATAATCCATCTGATCCTTTAAACCCCACATAGCCTCCAGTGAAATATTAGGATTGAGGGGAGCTCCTTCCTCCAGCCCTTCACTTCCCGATTCTTCTTCCACCAGATCCTCATCCTCCACCATGTATAGCTGAAATTGTTTCTTCTTACAACGGTGTCCAGGAGAGTACCTTTCGTCACACCAGAAACACAATCCTTTAGCTCGTTTTTCATCGAACTCCTTGCTACTTGTCGTTCTGCTGTTCCTGGGACTTCTAAAGCTATGGTTCCTGCTACCTTGGTTGCCCGGAGTTGGTAACAACCCTGACTCCGAGTGCGGTCTTGATAAGGGTACCGCATGGTTGGTTCCCTTATACACTGGTGATCCTCCTCCTGCTAGGCTGCTCCCCTTACTACCTTTACCGAAATAGACAGGGACACTGGCTGCCACTATCGCCTCCTGCTTGCGTGCCCAAGTGTAAGCTTGATGTAGAGTTTGTGGATCCATCATTTTCACCGTCAGCCCAAGCTCAGGTTTGAGCCCCTTTAAAAAGAAGCCTACTAGATATTCTTCCGGCAATGTAAGTTTGTTTGAGTACCGGTCGAACAACCCGCAGTACTCCAAGACTGAACCTTCCTGCCGCAACTCCTTGAGGTCTCCTATAGGGTCTTCGAATATATTTTCATCAAAGCGTTGTCTTACGAGGGCAATGAATTCTTCCCAGGTCATTTCCCTTATCTCCCTTCGATTCCGGATCATCAGTTGATACCATTCTAGCGCGATCCCTTCCATGTGAATCGATGCCAACTTAATCTTCGTGTCTTCTGGTGTTTGGTCCATGGTGAAATACTGTTCACACCGATAGCTCCAACTTCTCACACCCGTGCCATCGAACGTTGGAAACTCTGTTTTACTACTCCTGGGCAATGCCAAGCACCTTTCACTGCCTTCCACACTCTTTCCCGATGTTCCTGATTCCTCCTTACCCATCTTTTGCATGAGCTGATGGAACATGGACTTAATGTCGCCTATCTCCTTTTCATGTCGTGATTGAGCCTCCAACATGCTTTTGATACTTTCTTCTAAACGACGTACCTCTGCTCCCCGCGTGCTTTCTGCCATTCTTCTGCCGAGGAACTACGGCTCTGATACCAGATGTTATGAAATTATACGGTGGAGTGTGAAATTCACTCTCCCACTAACAACCCAATCGCAAAAGGGAAAGACAAACAGAGGAAGAGAGAGAGAAATACTCAAGATTTCATTCACTGCAAAACAACATGTCCTTTCGTCTGTTACAACGGGTATATAATCTATTCTAATTAGAATATTCTAGATAACATCACGTGAGGCCGTTACGCCATTTACTCCTGCGCTGCGTTTCATCTTATTTCTAGCTGGTTGCTTACGACGCCGTCCTTCTCGTCATCTTCTTCGCGCCATGCACTTACGTTACCGTAACACACTGAAACCACCACGATTATTAACCAAGTTTGATGATAACCCTGAAGGTAGTGGATCTGGTGTCGTTCTCGATTGATGTATACCCAGGTCAATTTCAAATGCATCAGATGAAAAATCATGAGAAAAGGATCTATTGCGAGTAGAATTCTTCTGAAGCTTGGCATGAATAGTACTAGTGTTTTCTGCATTAATGCCTGGTTGTGGACCAGACACAGCTTTCAAGTGAGGTTTCCCTTGCTTCAACTCCAATACCGAACGTATCGGCTTACCACCTTCATAGGTATGCAAAGGTGTGGAATCATCAACTAAACGAGTATATCCTGGAACGGCATGGAGCTTAGCTACATGTGTGGTTCCATTTGTCCCATTCATACCGTCTGGGTTGGTTTTGTTATATGAAACATTGAGATGTTTAATATCATCTTTCGAATAGAAAGATGTTTCAGACGATCGCACTTTTTTCTGCCCAGAACGATTTGAATGCTCTTGTTCTGCAGGCTGGAATCTTGCTTCATCTGGAGCCCTACAAAAAGAAGAAGAAGCAGGATCTTCATTTGGTCAATTCTCAACCTTCATGAGATAGTACATCTGATAGTTGTATGACCACTCTCATCAAATGAATGATCGAGTTCTGATAGTTTCACAGTTGATTACCAAAACCCCTTTCTTGTTTTCATCACTTAGAATACAGATTTTGACATTTTCAACGAAACACACGCTTTTTCGCATTTCTTTTTCTCTTTTACACTTCCATTGAAAGTGGAAACATTCTTCTTGCGCGTTAGCCGTTAGGTAACCAACAACCCACAAGTCCTAAACATTAAACCCACAGAATCAACCTAACTTTCCTCATCAAGATCTTATTTTGACCAGTAAACAGACCACAAGCTTCATGATTTTTCACTTCTCCTCTAAGCCCACTTCAAGATAACTACTATCACACAGAAAAACAAAGCTAATATTATAAACATACCGAGCTTTCTTTGGTTTGGCAAATAATTCCTCATAAGGCATAGCAAACTCCGGTACACCAAATCCGCCAAAAATCTTGGAGTAATCAACCCTCGAGCCCTTTCTATTCACTACCCTTCCATTAAGCTCTGGAACATCGAGAACCGGAATCGAAGAAGCACCAGACCCTCCAAATATCTCTCTGTAATCCTCCACTCGAGACCCGAACTTCGGTGCACCGTTGAAAGTGGCGGCGTCGAAGACTTGTTTCCCGTTAAATCCAACACGTTCGTTGCTTAGCTTCTTAGAGGAGAGAAAGGAGGAAGCGTTCTGAAACTCCATTGAAAGATAGTGACTGACGGACCAGAGAGACACGAAGGACACTGCAAGTGTTCACACCGCTTTCTTAAACCTCTCTTCGTCCTGTTCCTTTCTTTTACTCTCTCTCTCTCTCTCTCTCTTTCTCTCTACAGAGAACAGTTCAGCATCAGAGAGAGGGAAGAGAAAGAGAAATTGAACGAGAAAATGAGAAGAAGAATACGCGGAAATGACAGACAACAATGTACTGTGTCGTGTGGGGTTGCGTTGTTAATTCTCTGTCTTAACTGTCCGTTATTGGTTTACGGTCGGTAATTTCGTTGCTCGGCGGCTTCAAATGTGCGACCGGCCGAACCGGTTAAACCGAGAACTGGGAATCGCAAGGATTTAAGATTTCTCTACTGTCGTGTACTCGTGAGATTTTCCACGTGTCAAACTGCCACGTATGGACACTAGATTGGTAGGGGTATTTGGGGAAAGAAGCGATTGTATTGGGGGCGGTTTCGGCCCTCGGGAAGCAATTGTGGTTGTCCTCTTGTCCTTTGGCCTTGCATCGGTGGCATACTCGTTGTGCAATATAATATTTTAATATAATATAGAATAAAATAACACTTAATGATTTATTAAATAATTTAATATTAATTTAAATTGGCTTAATTGTTTTCTAGGAGGAGACAATGCCAAAGAAATTTTAATTTTAATTTTAATTTCGTAACCCTGTTATTTTCGCTAAAAATGGTAAAATACTACATTTGAAAACTATGTTTTGTTTTAAGCAATGATTAAAAAATTTAATTAATTTAGTGAGTTCAACCGTAAAAAGTTTAATCTGCCAAATTATTTGATTCAATTTTCAATTTTTCGGTTCAGTTTACTTAATACGTTTGTTGTTAAAAATTGATTAATTTTTATAAATTTTTAAATTAAAATAAATCAATCATTTTTTATTTAACAATATCGTTTTTAATTAAATTAAATTTTTTTATAGATAGAGACAATCCCTTCCAATCATATATTAATTAAATTCTTTAATTTTATTTAAAATTTAAAATTTCCAATTAAAATTTTATTTTAACTCAAACTTAAATTGAAAATTTTTTAATTAATTTTTTAAATGTGATTAAAAATATTAGATTTATTACAAATTTACCCAAATAAAAATGCCAACTTAACTTATAATACTAAATATTTTAAGAATACTGTTTGAAATTAGTAATAAATCGTATCGAATCCAGACTTAAGTTTTTTGCGGTCAAGTTTAGACTTGAAATATTTTAAAAAAATATTCAAACTTGAAATTTTAATTTTATTGAATTTCTTAGTTTTAATTTTGAAATAAAATTTAACTGAATTAAATCTCTTAATGTAATTCTAATATTATATTAATTCAACCTTTATTTATTGATTTTTGCAATAAGGACACACCGACTTCAAATAAAAATTCAATGCTTTGGTAATCCCAGCTTTCCATGTTCAAACACTTGCAGATTCTCGCCAGACGCCAGCAATGAAAACATCTCGTTCCACGGTCGAATCATTTCAAAGCTCGGGTGGGGTCCCGGACACCGATTCGTGGGACAGAACAGAAATAGTAAAACCATGTCGTCTTCTTCGTGGTCCCGATCGCCTACTGTATCAAAGTTTTCCGACATTTATTTGTCATAATGTCCTAATGACTATGATGTTACGAGTAGGTTATCTTCTTGTTAAATGCAACGTTATATCATTAAAACATATTAAACTAATCATGACCATCTTTTAATTCGCTGTCCTCGTCATTTCTGTTTCAATCCAATGATTAGAGTTCTGAAACATATCCACATGTTTAAGGAATTTGTAGAATATGATTATGACCCACGTAAGAACTGGCATATTCTTTTCTGGTTCATGCGTGTTAAGCTCTGTGCTGTAACAATGGCTGTTGGTTATTTTTTTTCCTCTGTTCACCGTATTTTTTGTAGGGATGGCAAGCATTGTCCAACTTGTTTGGAACATAGTTCAGTTCCTAGCTCCATGGAAGAGAGGAAGACTAGTTTTACAAAGTTTGGATTTGATTCAACGGCAAGTGAATCCGCAACAGTTAGATTGCTTTTTCAAACTACACAAGCTTTTTGCAATGACGAGTGAATCTAATCTACTTTGGTAGGAGAAGACGACTTTGGGGTAAATCTCATGAGCATCTAAGCCAATGTCGAGATCCAAAAGAGAAAGAAAGGGTACTCCAATGCATCTGCTTTTGCCTTTTTGTTTGACCCTTTACGTCGCTTCATTGCTTTAAGTTAGTGAGTGCCAACTTAGCTGGAGTTTAAAAGCATGTTTAGTTATTAGCTGGTAAGTTATGTTTTAGTTAATTGATCAAAATTAGCCGATTGACTTTATAAAAAGTTATTTAATTTGTTTAGTTATTGGTTGGGTTGGTTGAGTCAACCCAACCAACTAATTTGTGAAAAGCTCTAGATGTGAAATGTTTTAGACCGAACAAATGAATGAGCTATTTAGCAATGACTATTTTACCCTCAACTCTTGGCTACTTTTCGTTATCATTTATGATGTTTTGAACGATTGCTAATCATGGGGTGACTAATTAAGTCACCTTGTGACTAGCATTTAATTAAATACTAGTCATAGTGATGCATGGTGGTGACTTGGCATAGAGTTGGTTCTTCTCAATTTTTTCACTAGTTTAGTAGTTCTTTAATTCCTTGAATAAGTAGTTGAGTTGGATAATTGTTGGATTTGTTGTTTAGACAGAAAGACAGGTAAAAGATGTTGTCTTGTTGGAAGTTTATCGGGCCATTTTTTATGGCAGACAACACAAGGTATAAATCTAGAGATGGGATTAAGCTCCAAAGCACTTTCTCGGATAGTAAATGCTCGTAACGAAGACAATTGCAACGAGAAAGTTAAGGTGTCGTCATTGGCTCTAGTTGGGGTGCTCTTGGTGCTACTAACCATCTCTGCAATCAAGTTTCCTAATTTCATACTTTGTTGGTGATAGATTAAGGAACTTTTGATAGATGTTCTTGTAATAATTTTTGTGTTTAACCATGGATTTTAATTTTTGGGTGTAACACCTCCTTACTGCAGGATACACACCGGAATGCCCGAATGTCATTCTGGTATGTAACCTACGATAAGAGCGAGCTACGTTCGATCACTACATTCACTTCATATGACATCACATCAATATTCACTTATAAAGTATCAATATAAATAAACCACAATATTTTAAAACCAACTTTTTCCTCATTTCACTTCACAAAATCGAAAGTCTACATTATGTCTTTCAACATTTTCTATAAGCACATCAACAAAACCTAATGCAAAAATACTACATGAAAGAGGAAAAAGATACACAATCTAACTAATCTATTCAAAAATCCCAGCTGATCGACTTTTGAGCCACAAATTCTCTTGCCAATCACAATCTACACTGCTGGTAGAGCTTTTCAGTAGCTAGAGTCGTCTCTTGGTCCTGAAAAAACAACATTACAATTTTGGTGAGTTTTGTGAACTCAATGAGGTAATCATCATTGATGACTCACTCAATTCATGCATCACAACAATTCACATAACATATAATCACATAGTGCACTTTATATAAATTTCACATTTTCACTTAACTATAGGCATTTCATTTCAATAAATATACTTAACAATATGCATATGAGGTGCTCATGAGACACATTCCAATCATTACATTGTTGTGACCGAGTATCTGAACTGTCCCGTATATATTTTAGATATCAGACTCATTAATAATTTT
>JANZLF010000002.1:1443643-1459052 GCA_026546835.1 Erythroxylum foetidum
TAGAATTAAATATCTAAAATCTAAATTACTATAAGAATATTCAACGAAATATTAAGATATATAATATTCATACCCTTATAATTTTTTTAAATTCATGTCCTCATAAGTCATTTTACATATAAACAGATAATAATAAAGAACTAATTTTACCAAACATCAAATGACAAACAACTAATGCAATTCGCTAGTCAAATCAGATGATGTTATCAGCTATCTGTTAACAGCTAATAGAATCAGTTAACAGTTAATGCAATCAGTTGATTGCCAAACAGGGCCAACAGCTTCCCATTTCTCTTTGATGTTTTTTTGAAAAAATAAAATTGTATAAATAGAAATAATATGTAAGATACATTGTTAGGAGAAACGTTAAGACAATCACCCAGAAAGTGCTAAACAAAGACACAAATAGCCCTCAATAGGAAGCCAAAACGACATCACAAGGATAAGGAGGACAGTGTGCAAAAATAAAAACAACAGCATTAGAAAGAGCAATTAAGGCTAGGATCAGCAACTTCTTCTTCTAAAATGGAGAGGAAGTTTGTGCTACAGAAAGTGAATTGAATAGATCCATGAGCATATTAAGGAAACATACCATAAGAAGTATTCTTTAATCCTATTCGAAATAGTATTAGAAAAAGGACAGAGAAAGAAAAGATGATTCCTTATTTCTGGGGCTTCTTTACATAAATTGCAAGTTGTATCCAGATTTAGCAAGAATTGTAATCTATCCATAGTTGCAATCTTGTTTTTAACCATCAGTCATAGTAGAAAAGCATAACAAGGTAGAAAAATTCGCTCAAAATAACTGAAAATCAAGGAACATCTTGTCTTAAATTGTGAATCCATTTCCTATAAAGTCTATTAGAAAATATCTCAATAGGAAGTTCAAGTTAAAGATAACTATCCTGGCGTTAGGATTAGGATAATAAGAAGGTTTTAGCTGTTGAAATTCTGAAGGAAAGTGAACCCACTCATTATGATTTATTATAAAAGCAACCTTAGCCTTGTAGTCAAACCTTGAAAAGGTATTACTGTATTGGAATTATGAGAAAAGGGACCATAATTAGTCCAATTATTATGTCATAAAAAGGCAACCTTTCCATTCCCAACTTTACAACAAAATTCATTTGCTACTTCATCTCTTTTCTTTAAAAGTTGGTTGAGGAACTGAGAGAAGCATGATTTAGGTAAAAGTGACCTTAGGTTGTTCCCTTTCAGAAAATAGTTGTGAAGCCATCTCATCTACATTGAATGCTGTCTTGAAGCACTCTCTAAATTATTTTAATCAAAAAAGTATTGTGGCTACTTTTATAGAGATGATCCCTAACCCTTCTTTCTCCTTAAGTTTGCATACATCTGCCCACTTGACCTTTGGAAAACCGGAATTTTCATTTGCTTTGCCCCATAAAAAGTCTCTCATCATTTTCTCCATAAATTTAATCAATTTATTAGACAAAGGAAAATGTGTGCTCCAATACAAGTGAAGAGAACATAAGTTGGACTCTTCCTCCAAATGAAAGAAATCTATTAGTTCATTTGCTGATTCTCCTATGTATTTGTTGAATAAGAGGAAGACATTCATCGAATGATAGCCTTTTGGTAGAAATAGGCAAACCTAGATAATTCAATGGTTGGATTTTCTTATTCATGCCAATCAAAGACAAAATGGTGTCTTGAAGAGATTCCATTGTTGATGAAAGAACAAAATGGCTTTTAGAAAAGAGAATAAGATCATCCGTGAAATAGAGATGAGTAAAAGCAACTCTCCTGCATTTGGAGTGATGATTGAATTTAGGACCATGGGAGACTTTGGTCTTAAGCAATTGGGATAACACTTCCATACACATAATAAATAGATAAGGAGACAAAGGATCTCCCTGTTTAATGTCTTTTTTCTCCTTAATAAGTGCGGAAGGGGTACCATTAATTAAGATGCAATAAGTTGTGGAGGAGACATAAGCCTTAATCTAGTTAATACAAATATTAAGGAAGTTGAATGCCTTAAGAACCTTGAAGCAAAAAGGCCAACTACTGCAGTCAAAAGCTTTATTAAAGTCAATCTTAACTACACAACTCAGGGGAGAATTCCTTTTGGTATAACCTTTTAGGAGTTTCTGAACAAAAAGAATGTTATCACCAATGTTTTTATCCTTCATAAAAGCATTATGATTATCACTAATAATGAGATTAAGAACTCCCTTTAATCTGTTTGCCAAGATTTTAGCCATAATTTTGTAGATAAAGTTTGTACATGCAATTAGCCTGAAATCACCAAAAGTAGAAGGGCTAGAGATTTTATGAATTAAGTAGAGAAAAGTTTTATTAAATTCCTTCATCGTGAACCCCTTGTCAAATAATTCATAGATAGCCTCTCTAATCATAGGTCCAACAATAAACCATGTGTTTTAAAAGAAGAAACCATTTAGTCCATTAGGATCAAGGGCTTTCCTTCCATTAATAGCATAGATAGTAGCATTGATGTCATCATCAGAAATAGGTTTCACCATCTCCCGAGAAGTTTTTTGAGAGATACTGTTGGCAATAATAGCTTGAATAGAGTTTTATAAAGGAAGAAGAAGAGTCTATATATGATCCCAAGAGTCATTTATAGAAATTGACAGCCTTCTCCAAAATACTAAGTTGATCATTTTAGATTCTCCGATCAGCACTAGTAATAAAACATATTTTATTGATATTTTTCCTGTCTGATAAGGAATTGAAAGAAAACTTAGAAGCTCTGTCCCCTCCTTAAACCAACTAATCCTAAACCTTTTTTGGATCAGAGAAGAATGTTCTTGAACAACTTTTAGAAAGAATTTCAACTCCAACTTTTCCTTCATAATAAGATCAGAATCTCTATAGTTGAGAGAAAGTAAAGATTGGATTGTTACTAGTCTTTCCTTAGCAAAATCAATTCCTGCTTGTGTGCTTGGCGAATGTTAGGATTTCAACTTCTTCAATTCGACTTTGATAGCTTTAAGTTTCTGACAACAAATGAATTGTCTGGAGTCGAAGACTTGGTAGATAAGCCCTTATAAACAACATCATTGGTTCAACTTTGACAAGGTAGTTATTAAATCTAACGGGATGATGAGTGAAAGATTTTTGGTAAAGCTCATCAATTAGAATTAGAGTATGATTTGAAAAGAGATGATCCAAGAATGTAGCCTTACTATTGGTAAATTGTAAGAGCCAATCCCTATTGACTAGAGCTTTGTATAATTTTTTTGAATATGCCAGTCATTCTATTGTTTGTTACTCCAAGTAAAGAAATACCTTTCTTGTTTAAGATTAGTAACAACCAAATGCTCTACATAAAGCTTTAAATCATCATTGTAATTCTTTATACTACAATTTCCCTATGCTTATGATCGATAGATAGTAGAATTGAAATCACTAGCTATGACCCAAGGGCTTGAAAAGCTATTTTGGATGTTACGAGTGAAGAACATAGACTACTCCTTTGGAAACTTGTATTAAACCCATAGACAAAAGAAGAGTGAAAAGTAACTCCTTTTATTATAAAGTGAACCTTTAGATGCATCATCTGCTTATTAGAAAACTTCTCCTCCACTTTTACAAAGCTCTCATTATAACCAATAACAATTTTGCCATAATGATGGTGATGATGATTGGAGAGAAAAGTCCAACAAGGACCCAAAATATTCACCTTATTCATATTCTCATATATTATTTTGGTTTTAAGCAAAACTATGATAAGAGGCTTAATCCTATAGACAAAATCTCTCAAAGCATACAACTTTTCAGGGTTGTTAGTACTACTTACATTCCATATTTGAACTATCATATAGGTAAATTTTTACCTTTAGCACCCTTTCTCCTCCCACTTCTTAGAGATTTCTTGCCAGTGACATTTTGAAAATAATCCAATTTAGTATCTCCGGTCTCTATAATTGGAGGATTATTCGAAGAATTGTTAGAAGAGGATATGACTTCCTCTTTATCTAAGGAGTTCATTCTGCACAAAGAGGGTTGTATAGGAGCTTCTGATTATGTGTGAATCAACTTGTTCTTGGTTAGTCTTCTCCCTAGCAATTGGCAGATTGTCTTCAATGCTCACACAGTTATGTTCAGCAACATTAGTCTTAGAAATAGCATGACTGCCTATATCTCCTTCAGCCATCAATTTGGGCTTTAGAATGGATTCATTAGCAACCCTCCATGAGTCGAAGCTTCCACATGTTTGATTCTTCCGGACAGTGTGTGGTGGAATCAATCCCCAAAAGTTCCTGCTGCTCACCAGTTTAGAATTTCCTCCTTGTAGGCTGCCGCACTTTAGTAGTTATTAAGTTTCCAAGGAAGAGGAATAGCTATTTCCTTCTTCTCCAATTCCCCATAGTCCCCTAGGCACATAACATAGAGAGTATCTGATAGGAAGGTGGATTTCTGAATCTCTATACATATTTTTGCATAACCTATTCTCTCCGTGGAAGTTGTTTGTGAGTCAATACATAATGGTTTTCTAAGTGAGCTAGCAAGTCCCTCAATAGTCCATAGTTCTAACAGGAGATTGTGGAAATTCACCCACAAATGAAATGTGTCCACTTTACCTCCATCCATTTCCATACCTGACAGCCATTTTCGTAGGAAGAGAGGTTACTCTCCTATATGCCAAAGCCCTTGCTCAGGGATATCATTTAGCTCCTTTCCATCTGAAAATTTAAACGAGATAATCCCATCCTCACGCAACAAGACCTTCACCTTCTTTTTGGGCCTGGTCTGCAAGACAGGCTCAGTATCTAATCAGGTCTGATGGCAATCTACCCAAAACCCGATAACCCGTATCCTCTGGGTCACTTTCCTCTGACCTCTGCAACAAGTCACCGTAGTGAAAGCTTGAGCTTAAAGAGAAGACCTTTCTCTTAAAGACAGACCAATTCATTTCGCGGAGTTGCTCGGGTGAAGCTGACGTATTGTGAGAGAAAGAGAATAAGAAGAGACAATGTTCAGAAACCAGTACGATACAGACGTGACCACGTGGAGCCCCGCCGGGAGGCTCTTTCAGGTGGAGTACGCCATGGAGGCCGTGAAGCAGGGCTCCGCCGCTATCGGCCTGCGATCCAAGACCCACGTGGTTCTCGCGTGCGTCAACAAGGCCAATTCCGAACTTTCCTCTCACCAGCGTAAGATCTTTAAGGTCGACGATCACATAGGCGTCGCCATCGCCGGTCTCACCGCCGATGGCCGTGTTTTGTCTCGTTATATGCGGTCCGAATGTATCAATTATAGTTATACCTACGAATCGCCGCTTCCTGTTGGTCGCCTCGTGGTTCAACTCGCTGACAAGGCTCAGGTTTCGCTACTCAAACCCTAATTTATCTTCTTTTTGTTTCTGGGATTTGAAGGGGTTAAGGTTTTGCTTTGAGTAGTTCTTTAATTGTGTGAAGTCTGTAATTGAGGAATTAGGAAATGAGGGGTTACAGAAATGGGAACTTTGATATGAATTTGGAATTCAAAATCCAAGTCGATTGCTACCTCCAGGAGTTTAATGCTGTTAGTAGTACATGTAGAACTTTTAGGTGGGCCTCTAATTGACATTAGAAATTCTCTATGCAGCTTTCTTATTTGACACTTCTTGTCAATTTTAGGGGTCTGCAACCTTTCTTGTCTGCAAAACAATTGTTTGAAATACAACGTTTTTACATGCTTACCAAAATGTATTTGTTTTTACATGCTTACCAAAATGCAATTAGGACATAAATCATGAGCTACGAATCAAAATGTCTGTCACTCTCTTTTATATATGTTTATTTTGAGTTAGCTATCATCTTTAATAGTTGCCTATGTTGATGATTAGAATGTAAATTATTCAGTATTTCGGTCTGGGATTGTCCATGAGGAATTTTATGAAACTAACCAGTTGAAAATGTTCTAAATTGTGTAAAGATAAGGTCAAGTCATCTTTGGATGTAATACATTTGATCGGCAGGTGTGCACCCAACGATCATGGAAACGGCCTTATGGTGTTGGCCTGCTAGTGGCTGGCCTAGACGAATCTGGAGCTCACCTCTACTACAATTGCCCAAGTGGGAACTACTTTGAATATCAAGCTTTTGCCATAGGATCCCGCTCACAAGCAGCAAAAACATACTTGGAGCGCAGATTTGAGAACTTTGTGGACTCTTCACGGGATGATCTGATCAAGGATGCTCTCATCGCTGTCAGGGAAACCTTGCAAGGAGAAACACTGAAGAGCTCCATCTGTACAGTTGCTGTCGTGGGAGTTGGGGAGGCATTTCATATACTAGATCAAGAAACTGTACAAAAGTTGATTGATGCATTTGAGATTGTTAAAGCAGAAGAGGGTCCAGCTGGGGAGCCAGATGCTACTGTTGAGCAGGGTGATACTGCTGCTGCAGGACAGGGTGCAAGTACTGATCAGGGTCCTGCTGATCAGGGTGTAACTCCCATGGAGCTGTGAGAATCCAAACATATGGATCTCATCCATGTCCCTAGTTCTAGATGATGTTTTCTGCTATATGTTGGCAATTTTTAGTTGGAAAACAAAAGTCTGGTTAAAGACTCCTTTTTGCGGTATTTGTTCTCTCTCCTTAATTTAAACTGTCACATAAGCTGGCAAACCAATTAAATCTTTGATTCTAGCTTCTGGCATAGTAATACATGCTTTTCCTGGTGGAATTGGTCTGATATAGTCCAGGGTTGGGAACAAGCTATACTGAATCAACATGCATCCATTCCTGAGATTATAATACAATGGGTGCTTTCGAACACAGGGCTTTTGCTTTCATGGAAACTTTGCCTGGACCAGTATGATCATGGTTAAAAGATTAAAGGCTATACCTCATAACTTTTATTATCGAATTATAAACGTCTGATAAGGTTATGTTACATTTGAAGTTATAACATTGCCTTTTAACTTAAGTCGCCCCAGTTGGATGTCTTCTTCAGTTCAGTTCCTATTTTTGGATTCTGAAATATTGAGGCAACTATAAACTTGACATCAATGAATACAAGCTCCTTATCAAGCATGAATGTCTCCATGTTCTATTGTGTGGAAGAATCATCACCATTAATTGGCTCCAAAATGGAACGGCCACTGCTAGTTCTATCTAAAAATAGAAGTACAAGAATGACATAGATAAACAATATATATATTTGACAGTGAATAGAATCAATTCCGGATGGCAGGAAGTGGGAGAGGGAGACCCTTGATCTCCATCTGTTTGCGCATCCATAGCCAATTCTCAGGGGTCACTTCACCCCCAAGTGAACGAATTACGGACCCCCCAGCACATACGCCTACTTTGCAGCATTCCTCTAATGTAAGTTTCTTCACAAGTCCATACAAAAATCCACTTGCAAAGAGATCTCCTGCTCCAGTAGCATCAACTGCCCTCGCGTCCCCAATTGCAGGAACTCGAACAATCTGCCATGTTGAGTGAATACCAATGACAAGACAATACATAGACAAGCAGACATGAGAGAAGTGCAACGACGACAAATAGTACGTTCTGTGAAACAATGTTCATATCATTTTTCTATACCCAGATGGCATAACGAACTTAATGGCAAGCATGTGTAATTTCCAATTGGGAAAGAGTGGCCAAGATAGAAGCCTAAGTAGCTTGACAGATGACATTTTGGTTGTCGGCAAGTTTGCAGCCTTTCTAGCAAACAAATTCCCATATAGATACTAACCTTCTCTCCATGTTTTGCAATGCACCCATTAGGGCCTAAAGTCACTACTGCCCATGTGCAGTGTTTAGCCAAGAATTCTACTGCAGCCTCAGGGTCAGCCCTCTTAGCCCCCTGTTCACCGCTATAACCATTTTAAAGAGAGATCAGCAACCACTATCAGGAAAAGATTAAAAGAAAGAGAAATGAGTAAATAACATATAAATCTCTGTGGCCACAATTTGATAAGCGAAGAAAGAGATCAAACAATAGTACCTAAGCAGCTCCCTTGCTTCGTCTTCATTAGCAAAGCAGAGGTCTATGTCCCGTGTCTCCAGTAATTGTAGAAGGAGCGATCTTGAGTCCCGAACCATCTGGCAAATGATAAAATACTTAAGCAAATATATCATGCCAGAAAGCTGGCTTTGAAATCTGCGATTGTACAAAATAATTAGCTTAAGGAATACACCGTCTCTATAAGAAAATGACTTTTTTTTTCAAGCATGCAAATTGTGTTTTGGTACACTGGTACTTCCGGATAATTCACAATAAAATGAAGAAAAGAAAATTGTAATGGTTAAGTTTTGTCATTGAGTCCATCTGTTACCAAACTTACAAAGGAAAAACATCAGAAGATATTGAATAATTTCTGAACAAAATAAAAATTAAAGTTAGAAAGACTGACGGATGTCTACCTCAAAACTGGCCAAATCCATTGAGACCAGGACACCCTCTTGCTTTGCTATCTGAATAGCTGCTTGGATAACTTTCAAGTTGTATATCCCATATCTAAGTACTAACCACTGGCACAAAATTCACTAACCATTTAGTATGCCGAACAAAAATCAATCATCAAGAATATGATGGAATATTTTTTAACTTTCTGTGGCTTGAGGCCAAACTAAATTCAACCAGATTTTCTGTAATTGAACTCAACACATCAAGCCCTAGAACATAAAAAACAACAGTTGAAAACAAGCACCATGGATACATAAAATTCAATCACAGCTTAAGATCCTCAACCTCGGAACCCTTGATATCCTCCCTTGTCAGCTCGTCAGCCTGAAGGGATAAGAGCAGAAACTTGGTAAGCCCCGAATGGAAAGGTTAACTCAATCTCAAAATTAATTTAAAAAATCTTTAAAATAAAATAAACAAGGAAGAAATCAAACAGTAAGCACCTGTACTTTGACAGCACTTGAGAGGCAGGGACGCATTGTACGGTGACCACGTTCATCAACCAGACAAACACACTGTAGCAGACAGTAACCTTAAAATTTAAGTGCTAGAGAACCAGATAACAACAAAGATAAGAACTGGTTTAGACGGAAACTGAAAAACTATGTGGCAATAAGATCACCTGAGCAGTGTGTCCCCTCTTACACTTTAATTTTGATAGGTTCACCCCATTACGGCTCATGTTATCGACAAACCACTTGCCTTGATCATCATCGCCACAAGCACCAATGATACCGCAAGAGACTCCAAAGCCAGCACTCAATCCTCGGATGGTATTAGCCACACTGCCACCAGCAATTGTCTTGAAAGGAGATGTCACCTTACTTCGTATGTCCTCAAGTTGTGGAAACTCGACCTACAAAATCCAAAACCATTAACAATAAATAAAATTATCTTGTCGTAACACCAAAAAATTCACCTGCATACCCATTATCACAGGAAAAAGCTTTCAGTCAAAAATAAGAAGCTGATTAGTAAGCTGCAATTCTTTTTTTTTTTTTTTAACGTGATTCAGAGATGTTCGGTCACTAGTATGCATTCAATAATTCTAATACTTTATAATTAGTACCAAGCATTAAACACCATTAATGATGCAAAAGTGGATCAATAAAAAACTGCAAAATCAATCTCAGAAGCCAATCAGCTTATACAAAAGAAGAGAAGTCGCTTTAAGTACAGAAGTTACCCAGAAAGGCAAAAACAATTAAAGATGCCACTTTTAGGGTAAGCAATTTGACCCCACGTGAATCTAGGAAAAGAAAAGCAAAATAAAATGAAATTTCAACCAAACGGACTAGTAAGTGAAAACATACCGATAATGACGTACGATCTTGACGAGACACACAGAATGCACGCATAAAAACAGAGCAAACTAACGCATACCCACAAGCACCTAAGCAGCCATAATCAAATAAAACTCAACGGAATTCAGCAAAAACCTAGCTCATCAAGCAAAGAGGTCAGAAATCCCATACCGGGATAGAACCGCCACGGTCACCAGGAATTTGATTAAGCAACGATGAATTGACACGAGCCACGTGATCGATGAGTGCAGCCGGCTGAAGGCCCGTAATGACCGGAGTCGAAGTAGACGGCGGAGGAGCAATATCTCCGGTCATTGGCAAGGCTTCAGCAACCATGTTGTTGGCCTTTGGGTCTTTCTATTAGGACTTGTGCTCTCTTTAGTGGCCTTGCCCTTTCACTTTGGTTTCTGCTTGCTGCATTTTATAGACACACCCTTAAAATCCACTATCCCCAATTTACCCCTCGTTTATTTATTTTTCTAAATCTTTTACTTATCATTAGCCGACATAACATTATAATAAGTTAAATACAAAATTTAACACATTTCATCTATTTAATTAATATCAATAACTCATTAATTACAATTTACACGAACTTATCTGACCCGGGGTAAATTAGACTTTAGATTAAGCTCGAAAGTCAAAAAATATTAATATCGATTTCAATAAATCAAATTTTAAAATTAAAAATATATATTAAATCATGTTTGAATTTTATTAGATTAGAATTCGGGTAGTTCCAGCTTAATTGATTTCAAGCCTAAACTTGAAATCTTCAATTTGATCGAATTTCAGGCCGAATTTAGTCTCAAACTCAAATTTTTGTGTTGAGTTTAGTTTTGAATTTACCTATAAAAAATCTTAAATCTTAAGTTACTATTTTTATTTGACTTGGTTTACTATTATTAAAATCTAAAATTGCTATAGCTGTTTGATTTAATTTATTTATTTGGAGTTGTGTAATTGTTAGTATTAACAACGTGAAGACGCAATTATTAACAATTTATTAATAAGACATAGTAGTAGTAAAGTTTATGATCATTTCTCTACATACTTTTATTATAGTTTAATTACAATGATTAGGTATAATTTTTTGTTAATTAGTGTATAACTTGTAATTAATGAGGTAATTTGACTCTAAAAATTTTGAACCGATCAAATTTTTTGTTCAATTTTTAATTTTTTGATTCGATTTATTTTAAAAGTTTTTGTTACTAAAAATCAATTAGTTTAATAATTAATCAGTTAATTTTTGTAAATTAATAGTTTATTATAAACTAAAATTAATAAATTAATTTTTATTTAATAATATCTTTTTTAATTAAATTTTAAATTATTCTATAAATAAGAATAATTTTTTAATTATTTTTTAAAATTTTAATTTTATTCAATTTTTAATCAATTTTATAATAATAAATACCGATATTTTACCACTTCTTGTTGAGTCCTAACTGTCAACAGGCTAACAACAACGTTCTACTTCGTTTCTAACTAACCTTGTGTTGGTGGACATTATTGATAAACAACTGAAAGAGCAACAAGAGCTTGGTGCTTCTTGTCCAAAGAGATCATATTGCTCGTGGATCATTTCGAAGCAGTTAAGGCCATGTTATGTAACTAGATCACGAGACGATGTTTCATGTGTCGTCACATCGGACGATCACAGAGCACTGTCCTGACCCGACAAGCCGCACGAAGCTTGCGATGGATAGCAAAGAGAAGAGTCGAAGTGATTAAAGAAATTTTTAAAAAAATTATTTTATTTATTATAATTAAATCTCATTTTAAATATTAAAACAAATTTTATTTAAAACTTATATTTCTGAAGATATTTTCAATTTAAATTTAGTTATAAAATTAATAAATTGTTAAATAAAATAAAATAAAATAATTCATAATCTTTATTATATAATATTAAATTAAAGTGATCCTAATTCTTATTAATAATTTTATATTAAATAATTAAATAATATATATTTAATTAATAAAAAACAAAATTTACTTTTTTATTTTCATAAATTTTGAAAATGGAAAGAAACATAAACTAAAAACTTATGAGGTGCTTGTTTGGGAATAATGGGAAAAAAAAAGAGGATAAGTATGAAATAAAAACTCATGTTTGGAATCAATAGAAGTCAGTAATACTCCATTTTTTTAGATTATCATAGGAATGAGATTCATTGTTGGCTATACTCTATTCTCATTTCTTATTATATTTATTTATATCTTATTTTCATTACCCTTTGTGAATCAAGTGTCCTTTTAATTAAACAATTTTTTTATTAAATTTGAAAATAATAACAATGAAAACAAACATGACTTAAATTAATAACGAATATACTAAAAGTTATAATAATTAATTATATTAAGATTTAAAATTTTATTAATATTATTTCGATAACATTAACGTTATATTATAAATAATGGTAAATTTTAATTAAAATTTTTTAAAAATATTAGGAGTAATTCGTCACTTTTGGCTACAAATAATGGCCGTAGAAAATGCGAAGATGATTTAAAACTCTGCTCCTTTATCAACTTTCTTATCACCTCCATCCATGGTGGTACGAACATGTTTTTCGGCGCATGGGCCATAGATATCAACTTTTGTTTGGTACCCACCATTCATCAACGGCTCTTACGTACGCACTTTACTAGATTATCTCCAAAGATTCCGTAACCAATGGTTGATGAATATTGAGAACTAACATGCATTCCCATCATCATTGGTAACGAATCAAAGAGTAGGTGAGGAGTCATAGCCTAGACGGCACTCACTAGACGCTGGTTAAGTGATCCCGTCGTCCCGACTGGTTGAGGACGTGATTCCATGGATACATGGCAATAGAATAACTTGGAAAAAGGACAAAGACAAGAGTACAAGAAAACCTCCCACCCAATGGATTCGATTTTAGAGGGCAAGCGCCACGCATGACTGACTTTGTTTTGTCGAGGTCTTGATGACGAGACCACAGCTTAAATCACGGAGGAAGACTCGCATCCTTGGATTTACCTTTTTGAACGTAAGATTCTGATACAGCAATAATGGATTGCTAGATATGAGGTCGTATCATCACCATTGCTTTCATGTTTTTAATCGCCAACTTGCTGACGAGTTGGGACAGAGCAAAGCAACTTGTGTAAAACTAAAAGCAAGGGTGTGTAAAAGTGAAACTGTTGCACATGATGTGTCTCGAATCGAGTCTGACAATTGAATTCTGAATCGTACCGAACTAGACGTGTCTATTCTGATTTCTGAGTCGTACCGAACTAGATTTGTCTAGTGTACGTGAAAACCTACATGGCTACATCTCTAGCATTTTTTCCAACACGGAACTCAATGAAGGTATCAATAGATGCTTGTATACAACATTTGTCATTTACGAAGCTGCTTTATCAAATCCATCTTCACATCGATGGCCGGCTCAGCAAGAAATTGGAGTGGGGAACAGAACATCTTGCATTGGCCGTCAAAGAGAATTCAACTGGGATCACTATCCTCATTCTATCTCTATCACGTCAAAAAGGTATGGAAAAAAAGAATAAACATCTCCAGACTCTAGAAAACAGAACTTGATCACGATGGTCATTTGGCCAACAAGATCCGTAAACGTTTCAAGGAGGAGGAGCCTCCAATTTTGCAAGCTAAACCAAGTTACAGTGAAGCAGTTACAGAAGTCCCACCGGAAGAAGAGGAGGTCGAGATTGCATGGCTTGAGGATGATCATGTCGAATTTGAGGAAGGAGATATCATTAAGGTGATCGGAGACTCTGGCAATGGCTTGGAGCTATCTTCTGCTTTTAAATTTAGATCGGACAAATAGTGAGAGAGGGCGGCAATTGTTAAACTCCTTGGTAGAAAAATTGGATATAAAATGTTTTCTTCCCGCTTAAGATCAATATGCAAGCCTTCTGGCCCTATGAAAGTGGTAGATTTAGACAACGATTATTTTCTGGTTAATTTTATTGAAGAAGACGATTTCCTTCACGCCCAAACATAGGGTCCCTGGGTGATTCTAGAACACGTACTCGCAATTCAACATTGGCAACTCCAATTCCGTCCTTTGCAAGGTAAGGTATCTAGGGCTGTTCTTTGGATTCGTTTCCCAGAATTGCATATTTCTCGATACCATCCAATGATTCTTACGGCCCTTGGTAACCTTGTTAACCATACTATTAAGATTGATGATACCACTAAGAATGCCAAGAGAGGCAAGTTTTCGAGAGTGGAGGTGGATGTTGATCTCAATACTCCTCTTTGTTCTCGTGTGGAATTAAACGGAGAAGAGATTAAGGTTGCTTATGAGGGATTACCACAGATTTGATATTTGTGTGGCATTGTGGGGCATGACTCGTAAACTGTCCAGCGCAATTTAATGCTCAAAGAGAGAAGCAACAAACTGCTCATACCAATGAGCAAGCTGAGGAGATAACAGAAAGACATTATTCGAAAACTAATGAGATTTTGATGAAGGATAAGTTCAAAGAAGTCTACGGACCATGGATTCAGGTCCAAAAACGCACACACTACTCAAAAGCCAGGGATCTTGATTATATAGATTCTCACATCAATAGGAATACAATTGGGGCTCGAGGATCTTGGTATTCTTTTTTTTATAATATCGAGATCCTCGGCATCATTAATGATGGGCTTCCAGCTGGGGGGATAAAGGCTAGACTATGCGCACAGAAAATAGAATAGCTTTAGGCAATCAAGTGGAGGAGGCTAGGTGATCTTATCATGGACAGGGGTCTACTTCTAAGGGACCTAAAGTTAAATCAACCATTGCGAACCACAAAAAATCGAAGGTTAGATCAGGTTCGGACCAAGGGGGACAACATGTACCGTAATCTACAAGAAACTTTATTTTTGAACCTACTGTGCGGGTGCAACCCATGCAACGTACCCGAGAAAAACATGCAGTAATTACAATTTCTTCCCATAAGGAGATTGTGAGCAACGAGACCTCTTTTATGCTTCGGACTACAGATGATATGGAATCGGTGATCAGAAAGAGAATTTGGACGGGATCGGGGGTTCTTCTCCAAAGGAACGCACTGCTACTTCTCCTTTACCTTCTTCAAACCTGCCAGAGCCTAAAGCAAGGGAGGTTTGGATGGATGCAGATCAAGGGGATCAAGGACCAGTTGAGGAAGTGATACCTCAGACTTCAAGCTACAGCGTGACAGGCGAGCTCGTATGGTCCACTGGTAACACCTAGTGTTAAGGGAGCACCCTTCCCACTGTCTTACTCTCTATTTTATGTCTATTCTTCTCTGGAACTGTCAAGGGGCTGAAGGCGATGAGTTTCAACCTATTTTTAAGAACCATATTCAAATGCTTAATCCATCGATGGTGGTGCTTGTTGAACAAAAATTAGTAGATCATGAGCTAATACAGTAATTGACAATCTTGGGTTTGACTACTCCTTTCGTGTAGAGGCAAATGGTTTTGCAGGAGGGATTTGGATTTTATGGAAATCAATGATGGAGGTTACAATATTGATAGCTCGTCGGTAATTCATACATACCAATATTAAGTTTGCTAGCTTGGACTTCCTTTTTACTCCCGTTTATGCTAGCCCTCAACAACATCTCCAAAGGTACCTATGGGAAGGATTAAAGCAGATAGCAAGACATACTTCAAAGGAAAGGTTAATTGGAGGAGATCTTAATGCAAAATTGGAGGGCTTTGATAAACGAGGAGGTTT
>JANZLF010000002.1:1490276-1504238 GCA_026546835.1 Erythroxylum foetidum
ATGTAATCCTATTATAAAGGGATTGTTATCTCTTATGAGATTCTTAGGGATCATGATTAGAATAGCTTATTTTTCTAAATTCTTGTTAACTTTTTCAACTATTTAAACTCAAAGCTGATATGAAATAAATGAAAAACTTCTCCGTATATCTCTTTTCTACATTAAAAAAAACCAACAATCAACCTAACGTTGCCATTGCTGAGGGTCTGAGTTGATGCGAGTTGTCTTGGCTAAAATAGCAGCTAGTCGTTGTTAGTGTGAAGAACTGGTACTGGTTATCTTTTAATGGAGGTTCAAAGGGGCTATGCCTATGCATTTCTTCTTCGTCGATAGCGAAATGTTGGCGATAGTGTACCTACCACCTCCCCCACTAACCTAACCTACAGGTGTTTACAGTTAGTAATTAGACTAATCAGATCGTGCAAAATCTTTTTGCATGGAAGGATGCTACCACAAAGTTTGTGTGTTTCTAACTGTTGAGTTGATTATCCCATGATTGTCTGCTCGAATCACACCTCTCACAGTCGATTGCTTCACTTTCTCTCGATTTAATTTTTTAATTCAATTTTTAATGTTTTAATTTGATTTGTTTTAATTTTTTTGTAGTTAAAATTAATTAATCGACCAAACTTTAATTTTTTTAATTTTGTACTAATTTTAATTAATTTTACGACAGTTTAATATTAAAATTTTGAAATCTTAAATTTTAAACGTGATCCGATATTTTAAAACATTAGTTATATCTACTTAAAGATGATAAAAGAGGTCGGATCTAATTTAAAATTAACACAAACCAATTTTTAATATTTGATTCAAATTAGATTTGGAATTAAAAATTAGACCTTACACGATCATTGTTACAAATATGACCTTAAAATTACTCTTTATTACTTATAAACTTCATTTGATAGACAATTAATCAGCTTTTTTTAAAGATGATAGGTTGTTTTAACTGTTTGACTTTTCAAACAACTATAAAAATTATTTGGTACGTAGCATTTTGAACGGTTGTTTAACGTAAACAACCGAATATGAAAACATTCACATGCAGGAGCGTTTTCACCAATAAGTTAAAATTTTAGCTATTAAAAGTTTATTGTGTCATTTATGTTGTTATAGGTTAGAAATAAAATACTGTCTTTAAATAAAAATAAAAATATAAAAAATTGCATAAATTTTTTATAGATGATAAAATAATACAAGTAAATATAACTTTTTTAAAATCTAAATTTTGTATAAAAACATCTAACAAAGTATTAAGATATATAATATTCGTAACTTTATATTTTTAAAAAAATCATATCTTTTTAAGTTATTTTACATATAAATAATCAATATTAGATATCTAATTTTACTAAACATTTTTAATAAATAACTATTATAATTTACTGGTAAAATCAACTAATAAAATTAACCATCAACTAATGTAATACTTTGCTAAACGGTACCATGGTAATGTTTAGTCTGAATTGACTGGAAAAAGCAAATGGTTAGTGAAAATATACATATGGGGTTGCACGTGTGAGTGTAAGAATTGTTGCTAACCTATCTGACAAGGACTCTCTGGTCAGAAATGGTGTTTTCGGGTCCCTCGCTCCCTCTTCACATGGTCAAAATCGCATTTCAAAGTCTCCAAGCTCAGGATTTTTACCTTACAATTTACACCAGTGACCAATCTATCTCTCTCTCTTTTTTTTTCTTATTAATTTATGTTCCTGTCTTGATGTGTTGCTTGACAGGGACAATGAACCTCTAGGTCCATCGTCTACATGGGTCCTTTTTATTACTTCCACCTTCTTTGTCTCTCTGTCTGTCTTTGCTCCTTCAGCTACTGTATCAGGATTCTTCCTGAAACAAAAAAGACTGTGTAATCGAGTTGTGTATTTGTCCTCTCTTCCCTGTTTCTTAGGAAGAAGAAGAAGATTCCTGTGACTCCAAACCCCATTTTCTCACAAGGTCGTATCACTCGGTTTGATCCAGAAGGTGCTTTTTTTTTAATTTTTACATTAGGTATTCTGACTTAATCAGATTAATTCTAAGCCCCTACAACTCTACCCCAAGAGCTTAGAGAATGTAAATTTGGAACTTCAACATCTCTCAAGTTCTTACGTGATCTGTATACTTCTGCGCGCAAGAAGTCTTCACATACTCTAAATTGTTCAGCAGATGATTGATCATTGACTCTCACTGCTAAACATAAGCCAAGTTGGTGCTCTCTTGTACACGGAGGAGGGAGATGAGATCGTTATCTGTAATGTTCTCCTCACATCTGAAATATAAAATATGAGTTTTTAAATAAAATTATTGTATTTTATAAGAAGTAAACATTTTTTAACATTTTATTTTAATTATTAATTATTAAATTTTGTTTTTTTAATGTTCAACAGATATTTAATAAAATATATAATTAAAAAAATGAAGTAGGGTTTCTCTTACAAACTTTAACGTAAAATCCAAACATAAAATCATTAACTTTCCCTTAGTAAATCACTAGGAAATTTCCAACCAAACTTTACAGATAGCATGTACTATGTACTTAAACGATGCTTCAGATGTTGCCTTCCTCGTAAAACCCTACCTTGGACCACCTCCAACTTAGTACGACCGATCTGTATAAATATATGGATAAGGTTTAATAAAATATGATAAGAATTGATTAATTAGAATAGAAAATCTGATTCTGGATAGTCATCGAAAAAAATTAGTTTTCTCTAAAACTCAAATCTTTGGAAACAATTGGATATAACTCACATACCAAATATATTAATTACTAACTAGAGTTTGAATTGTATAAAACAACAACAATTACAATCTATAAAAATGTTACTGAGACGCCAAGTTTGAAGAAATCTAGAAGTTGTGTCCAAATGATTGTATCTTTAAAAAGAATAGAATAATTTAATAAAATTTTTGAGTTGATATAATTTAATAGGGTATATAAGAAAAATAGATATAACATTAGAATGAAAATCACAAAACAATTAACCCTAGATAGGGTTTAAAATAGGTGAAAGATATAAAAGTTTTAAGTTTAAATTCAGATTTAAAATAAATTGTTAAATTTAAATCTGTTTAATCTGAATAAATAGTTAAATTTAAATTTTTTGATATTTCTAATTTAAATACAACAATAATAATAAGAATAAAAGTGCTTCTCTAAAGTAGGGATTATATTTATAAAAGATAAAATTTTAATATAATTTTGCATGAAAAGGGTCCATCCAATCGTCACTTAACACATAAAGATTCGATCTTTGGATATGAAATGAGATAAAATGGTGGAAACTGATAATGGGTTGGTTGGACTAACCATGAATGATATGGTGTCTGTGTGTTTGAACCTTCTGATAAATGAACCTTCAAAGTGTGTCAATGGAGGTTAGATAGATGGAGCCCTGTAGTTTGAGAGGTGGTACACACTACACAGATGAGCCAAAAGAGACACTTTTCGGTGGAAGCCAATACACCGAATAACACCACAAAAAGTTAACGACAAAAGAAAAAGAAAAAGGCAAACTAAAAATGGAGGTTAAATTTTTTAAGGTTTATTGTTATATTTTGATAAGAAGAGGGAAAGCTTTAAGATTTTGGGATCCGAGAAAAGGCATTGTTGCGTGGTTGTGTGTGGTGGTGGGTGTGCAGAGAAAAAAATTAAAAGAAGAAGAGACTTGAAAAAAAGGCTAAAGCTCACGGCTTTGGCTCAGCTTGCGGTGGTTGTTTGTGGCGGCGGCGTTGGTGGTGGTGGTGGTGGTGGCTGAGGTGTGAAGGAGCCTAGCGCCACCTACTGTCTTGGACCAACACAAAAAGCAATCTTCTGGGCATTATCGCCATTTTTGCTATTATCTATAACATCATCCACCGTTTATGTCTCTTTTCTTTTTCCTTCCTCTCTTCTAAACAGCTTTCGTTTTACCCGAGACTTTGGCCTCCTCTTATTTGATCTTACTTCTTCTTCACGATCTCCGATTTCTTGGAAATTCTCTGGAAAATTTTGTACTTCCCAAAGCGATTGTCTCATCAATGGTGAATTCATGCACTGGCCTGTGTTAAGCTTCTTTTATTTCCACCTATGTGTAGATCCAAAAAGATAGTCGTCTTTTGAGTTCCAAGCTTGCTTCTATAGATTGTTTGGCTGGCCCCGTAAAGGAAGTGGTTGATCAAGCTTGTTTGTTTCATAACATCCGAAATCTGCCTGAAGTTTTAAGCCAAACGCAAGTTTTGTTTTGGAAGGTACAATCTTGACATGAACGAAAATGCTTGTGTGTCTGTCTAGACTATATTCTGAATCTCATTGCTTTCTGTTGTTTTCGTGTTTAATTCTGACCTATCCTTGTTCCATTTTACCGTGCAGAATCGTTTGAAAATGCCATTCAAGAGCATAGTTCGTGAGCTGAAGGAGATAAGAGACGACATTAGCGCCAGTTCGCTTGGTAAGTTTCATGGGAAGCGAGGAAGTCGCCGAGGTCGAGCTTATATAGCTCCGGAAGGTGGGTCTGAATGTGATTGCACCTCATGTGAATTGATCGAGAACCGAAGCCCATGGGCAAATTTGCCACCTGAGTTGCTGCACAACATAATCCAGAGGGTCGAGGCAAGTGAGACTTCTTGGCCAGGACGTAGAGATGTGGTTTCTTGTGCTTCGGTTTGTAAGTCTTGGAGGGAGATCACAAAAGAAATTGTGAAGACTCCTGAGCAATGTGGTTGGCTTACTTTTCCCATCTCACTCAAGCAGGTGCATGTTAATGTTGTGTCTTTGAACCAATTTGTGACCCTGTTTTTCTCTTTTCTCTGTCTCTTAATGGTGTTTTGTTTCACCAAGTGCTTCAAAGCTGATTATGTGTTGAACTTCTTGCTTAAGCCTGGTCCAAGAGATCCTCCCATTCAGTGCTTTATTAAGAGAGACAGAGCAACTTCCACTTATCAACTGTATCTTGGATTAAGCCCTGGTAAATCTTTCTGCTGCTTTATCTTTAGATTACATACATGTTTTAAAGCATCATCCTGATGATTCCATTAGCCCCACATTCGAATTTGCAGTTTCCTTTAGATTTTACAGTGATTTTATTGATTTTTTTGCTCAATTTCTTCTAAGTTTACTCTGTTTTGATGATGATTTAGTCTCTGATTAGTGAAGGGTGCATGGCATATCATTCATTTTTGATACATTATTTGGTGAGCAGGTATTTAGCATTTTAGGAAATTTGTAGATCTACAAGTGTATTTGAGATTATAAGTTTGTTGGCACTAATCAAAATGTGATAATTGGTGATTTCGATTCATTTATTTTTCTTTTCCTTGCCTGTTCTGCCTTTAGACTCTCAAAGGCCTAATGATTCGTGTCCTTCGTCAGCTCTAACATTGTTTAATTTTGATTTGCAGCTCTGTCAGGTGATTTGAGCAAATTGTTACTTTCGGCAAAGAAGATAAGAAGGGCTATGTTCACAGACTTTAGAATATCCCTAGTTAATGGTGATTTCTGTAGAAATAGCAATACTTATGTTGGAAGTTTAAGGTATTGTTTTGAAGTATTAGCTTCCTATCTTTGTATTAGAAGCCTTTTATCTTTTACGAAATTAACATGTTTAAGCCCAAGCAGGTCTAATTTCCTCGGAACCAAGTTCACCATCTGTGATAGTCAGCCTCCACATAGTGGAATGCCATATCATAGTAAGCCAGTCCATGAATGCCATTCAGTGAAAGCTTCTCCACAAGTGCACCTGCCAAAGTACAGAGTGGCCAAGATATCTTACGAGCTCAATGTCCTCCGCACGAGAGGACCGCGGAGAATGCGTTGCACAATGCAATCTATTCCTGTTTCTGCAATTCAAGAAGGGGGGAGTGCTCCTACTCCGAGAGAATTCACAAATTGCCATGGCCAGCAATTTCTGTCGGGCTCAAATTCAAAAGCAAAGTGGCAAGTTGAAGAAAACAGTTCAACTAGCCTTGCTGAATCGCTTGATTCAATTCCGGGAAGAAGGGATCCACTGATTCTGAAAAATAAAGCTCCTAGATGGCATGAGCAACTACAGTGTTGGTGCCTGAATTTTAAAGGACGCGTTACTGTGGCCTCTGTGAAAAACTTTCAGTTGGTGGCGTCTGTGGAGCCTTCTCAAAATGTTTCTGCAGAAGAACAAGAAAAGGTGATTCTGCAGTTTGGAAAGATTGGGAAAGATATCTTCACAATGGACTATCGCTATCCTCTATCTGCCTTCCAAGCTTTTGCCATCTGCTTGAGTAGCTTTGACACTAAACCAGCTTGCGAATGACCTTTCTTTGACCATCTTGTGTGACATTTTTCCTTGAAAATTTTGTTGTATATATTCTCTTCAAATGAAGCACTGGATTTATCCCATCTACTTGTTTCATCTAGCATAGTTTTATGCAATTGGCCGGCACGGTCTTTGTAAGTTGAAACAATCATACATCTGCAGAAATTCCATTCTGCTACAGCTTCTCTACTCATGTATCTTAAGGAGCTTTTTATTGCTGATTTCTCCATGTTAGTTGTAAAATTTTCAATTATGAACTTGTTCGTTGATTCTGAATGATAAAAACTAAATCATAGTACTGAAAACATTTCATTAGCATAATATAAAAAGGATTATTCATGGAAACATGGCCTTTCTGGATAGCAAAGCATCCTTATTGACACATCTGTGATCAGTAGGTACATTAGGTACAGGTTCATTGTTGTCAAGTAGATAGTTTTAATGAAGTCAAATTCCACTTGAATCAGATAATCCCTATGTCTTTTTCTTTTCCCTTCTCCCCATATTTGTAACGACAACCATGTTGTCGAGGTTTTTCAGGATTATCAGGGTCCGAGTCGCTGGATTCCAAGAGTAGCCCCTGCAAGCATCTTTGACTAACTGTTGGTTCATAGTTGAGCTTCTCCGCGGAGGTGGTGGTGTGCTCAGCCTTAAGTGTCTCAAGTAGTTCTGGTTTTGTACTGTATTTGGTTATTTCTGCCAGGTTATGATTGAGGACAAGACGTATTCCAGGGTTGCTTTCATGTATTTCAGTTTGAGACACGATGGAGTTATTGATGCCTTGTGTGTTACTGTTAATGAATGCCTTTCTTGCTTGGTCTTTGTTGCTTAATTGATCTTTAGACTGCTTCTTTGAGATTCCCTCTTCATCAGTGGGAACTGTAGTGCTTTCATCTTGATTGATCTTGTAACCCCTCTTAATGTGGATGGAACCAACCTTCCTTTCTTGTTCAGAGCCCAAACGCATGAAAGCTCCTCTGTTTTCACCAGCAAGAGTTACAATACTCACTGGCTTTTGATCTAAGGACAGCTTTGTTTGCCCAATTCCCAACTTATGAACAAACTTAGCAATATCTTCTCTGATCCCTTTATGCAGAGGAGCTTCTCTATTAGAGATGGCATGCCTCTGATGAGATTCAGTTAGTCCGTTCCAGGCTTTTGGACGAGTGAAGCTCGTGGTTGTAATCTTTATACTCTCTGCTTGTTTTTCTGATTGAGAGATTTCGCCAGAAGTGATTCCTATTTTTGGCTGAGGACGCACTTCCTTTCCTGTCCTGGACGGGGAAGAGGATTCCGTAATTTTGCCCACCTGCCGTTGTGGAGACTCGGGCTTTGAGTCCGTGACAGCTGTTGTTTGGGGCTGCAAAGCTGGGCGAGTTGGAGATCGTGGCAAAGCAGTAGCACTTGGTTGTGCCTGATCTCGTTGAGGACGAAATGGTGGCCGCTCGTTAGGGGCTCGAACTTCAGCAATTGGACGAGGAGGCTGAGGTTCAGCTGTTGGACGAGGAGGCTGAGGTTCAGCTGCAGGGCGAGGAGGTTGGGCTTCAGCAGCAGGGCCAATAAGCTGGGATTCTGTTCTAGGACGAGGTGGTTGACGTTCAACTGCTGGTCGAGTAGGCTGAGATTCTGTTGTAGGATGAGGCGGTTGGGGTTCAGTTGCAGGACGAGTAGGCTGTGATTCTGTTGTAAGACGAGGAGGTAGAGGTTCAGCTACAGGACGAGGAGGCTGGAATGTTGTTGTAGGACGAGGCGGTTCAACTGTAGGACGAGTAGGCCGGGATTCTGTTGCAGGACGAAGCGGTTGAGGTTCAGCTGCTGGTTGAGTAGGCTGAGATTCTGTTGTAGGACGAGGTGGCTGAGGTTCAGCTGCTGGTTGAGTAGGCTGAGATTCTGTTGTAGGATGAGGCGATTGGGGTTCAGTTGCGGGACTAGTAGGCTGTGATTCTGTTGTAAGAGGAGGACGTTGAGGTTCAGCCACAGGACGAGGAGGCTGGAATGTTGTTGCAGGACGAGACGGTTCAGTTGCAGGACGAGTAGGTTGGGATTCAGTTGCAGGACGAAGCAGTTGAGGTCGAGTAGGCTGTGATTCTGGCGTAGGACGAGGTGGTTCAACTGCAGGACGAGTAGGGTGTGACTCTGGACGAGGCGGCTGGGGTTCAACGGTTGGACGAGGAGGCCGGGGTTCAGCTGCAGGACGAGGAGCACTAGCTACGGACAGCCAAGGGAGTCTGAACCGAAATGGCCTCTGGTCTGCCATGAATGAATCAGCGTAATATTTAGATGAAAAGGAACTCAAGAAGTATTTGTTAGCTAGATTGTTACCTGAATTCTGGTTGATAGTCCTAACTCATATGGTATTTAACGATCTTGGCTTGGATACTGTGAAAAGCTGTTTGATTTGTGATTTACAATCTTCTTTACATCTCCAAAAGAACAAATCTTTAGTTGGAGATATACCCAAATTCTTCTCAACAGATTTTCCTTCTTCCTGAATTCTAGCATCTCTCCTTTGTTGTCGTCTGGTTTTGCCAATTCGTCCGTTGTTAAGCTTCAAGCTTCTCAAAGCAAATATGACGTGTAGTGTTGTCTGTCCTGAGAAAGTCTGAAGTATCTTTTGATACGGCCCTTTTTACTTTATACCTTTACCCTATTTTCTTTACAAGGTGTCCTATGCATGTATATATACTTTGCCTGAACTCATTCCATGGGTCATGAGCAAGCTTCAGCCACGAGATTCATGAGCAACTCTAGCAGGTTTTTTTTCACAGTGATGATTCCAAGTGGAAAAGAACGGGCAGAAGAAATTCTTTTCTTTTTCTTTCTTTAACACAATCAGAAGGTTCTAAAAATGGAGCACTGTAAGAAAGTAAAGACATTGGAGGGACTAATTAATCAAGAAATGTAAACAAATGACAACACCTGACAATGGAGGTAACGTAGAGACGAGGGTGAACTCTTTCTTACAAAGTTATTCCTTTTCTCTGTCAGTTCATTCAAGTAAAGAACTCTGAACACATAAAAGAGAAAAAGGAAGCTCTGGTCCTGCATCAATCAAACTGTTTATAATGCAGTGAAGAACGTATGTATGTATGCGTTTTTTCCTGTTAATATGATTTAGTTGACAAAACTTAGAGAATGTAAGCTGAAGAAATGGTGAAAATGGATGCCCAAGCAGACTATCCGAGGAAGATGCTGAAACGCCATATTGTCATTCGTAAGTAACAGAAAAAAGCCCCTCCATTGTTATTGAAACAAGTCCCTGCATTGCACCGATACCGGCGCAAGAACAGCAACAAAACTCTCTAACTATGCTTAAGGCCAAACTTGTTGGAGTAAAATCAATAAATTACATCCAACAATCAGGTAGTGCGGAAGGTCCTGGATACCTATAAAACTGCCATCGGTGATGATTATCTCAAGCCGCCTAATGCAAGAAAACTAACCATGGCTACAGTGCTGGCTTTCTTCTACTAAAATGTGGTGCCATGATTATGCAGAAGCATATCCTTAGTACCTGCTCTAGAAAAGCTTATCTCTATATCGCTTTAGAGCCAACTTCAGCGGCTCCGATGCAGTAAAGCCTCGTCCTTCCATTAGTCCATGTACCCTTTGCGCATCATGCACAAACCCGCCAGCAAGGAGCCCATTTATAACTCTCTCAAAATCTTCATGCACCAATTGATCTTTCTTAGATTCAATTGCCCCCAAAGCTTGAAGAGCCTTCTTCTCCATCCCACACCTAGCATACATATCACAGAGGCTTATGTGAACCTTGACAGAAGGAGCCTCACCCAACTGAGCAATCTTCCCTAACAACTGTTCAGCCTCATCAACTAATAGCAGTTTACTAAACCAATCTACAAGAACAGAGTATGTAGCAGGTCCGGGTTCTAATCCATACTTCTCAATCTCCAACAAAAGGCTCAAGGCCTTGTCCAGCGAATTTAATTTCTCATAACCTCTAACCATGCCAGCAGTGCACCTATCCTCAGGCTTGTGTCCAATTTTCATCATATATATAAAGTTTCTCCTCGCCTGATCTAAGTTACCGGCACGTACTTCAGCATCAACAAGCAACATACATGACTCCAAACTTGACTGGAATCCTGCAAACTGCATGTTTATTGAAATTCGTCTTGCCCCATCAGCATCACCTTTTTGAGCAAATGACCTGAGCAATGCCATTTGAATTTCCTCAGAGGGCTTGATATCTCTCGACTCCATCTCTCTCATCAATGACTCCCCAAACATGGTTTGACCAGCATCTACATATGCCATTATCATAGTATTATAAACATTCACGCCTGGTTGGAAACCATGGCTGCGTAAGCTTTCGAAGGCTTCTTTAGCACGATCAATATTGCCTGCCTTGCTGTACATGTGTACCAAAATTGTTGCTGTTATGATATCAAGTAGAATACCATTTTCATTCATTTTTTTAAGAATCCTCTCAGCATCTTCTATGCAATTTTTTTTAGCATAAGCATCAATAAGTAAGGAGTAGTCACGGATGCTCGGTTGGAAAGACTTTTCACTCAACAGAAGTTCAGCCACCTACAATTGGTCCATTCAAACAGAACACCAAATCATTGCACTTGATATAGAAAATTGACTGTTTAAAAGTTTACATCATGAATTTCAGAATTCTGCTTTGTCATGTACATTATGCAATCGCCTATGACACCATATCAGATGTTGATATTTTGCTAAGATAAACATAGCATGAGTGACGACCAAAAGAAACAACAAATGGTTTTAACACAACTGAAAATTGCTCAAAAAATTGAAGCAAAAAGAGATATCAAGCACAGATGAATAATTTTCCATTCTTATCCAACAATATCTAGCACTTCCAATAAATTAATATTACAAGTTAATAGCACACTGCTTTGCTAACTTCCATATTGGCAATTGTTAATTAGAAATTATATCTTTAGTCCAAAATCAATAGTCAAGCATTGCTCAAAGTGAGACTGGTCACAGAAACTGTGACAACCAGAAGGAGAACTATCATAGCAACTATATGTCAATCACATAATAACATTAGATTCCCTTTCATAAGCACAGCTTCAACCTCTACTTTCTGTATGCATATTTTGATGTCACATGGGCTTGTGCATCTCTAGCAATGTTGATTATGTAATCAAAGCACATCAGTTTAACAAACTTATCGGTTCAGTTACTTCAATAGTGAATTGAAGAATCCAAGAAATAGTTCTAGATCTTATCCGGTGGGCTAAAAAGGGTAAGACTCATGCAGGGAGAAGACCCAGTTGTTTCACTTGACCAAGCAAGCAGCTAACACACATACAATTAAGCTGCCATAGAGGATACTGAGCATAGAGCTGCCATGGGATATCAATTATTTCACATTGATATAAACTGATTAGCAATCCTGTTAGTAATATGCAACTATACAAATACAAACAAACTAGTTCCTCACCATGGGAAGAAAGGGGAAGTCATACCTTTAAGTATGTACTGAAATTCTGTTCTTTCAGTTTATCGAGTAAGGTGATCCAATCAACCCTGTTAGGTTTTAAAAGCTTCACCCATTCTGCTAGTAAAGGAGAAGGTTCATCCTCCACCTTCATAGAAAGAATTTTCTCAGTCACTACTTTGCATTTCCCAGATATCAGTTTAGGTTCCTGAGGCCAAATTATCTCTCCAGCCTCGTGGATTTTGTCAGCAGCTTCAGCCCATTTAGGATCAGAAAGATCAAGTCCATAAATCTTGTACTTTAACTTCCAATGTCTCTTAGGAAGAGAAACAACTTTAGGCTTCTCTTCAGCCACAACAACCTCTTCGCTGATGCTCCCAGCTTTCCTGCCCTCTGATTCCTCTTTCTCATAGGCACGTTCTTCTTCTCTGAGTCGCTCCAAACTCTCATAGAAGTCGTTCTCTTCCACCTTCTCACGAGCCCACTTAAATCTCAACTCCCTCATCAAGTCCCCACGAATACCAATCTCAGCAGCAAATCTACACATCTCCTTCACCTCAGCATCATGCAATGCTTTCTTCATTTTCTCTTTTTTTCTTTCCTTTTTCATGTCCTCCAACACCGAGTTACTCACATCGCACACTGTCCTCCACAAATCCGCACTTAACTCCTCCAATGGTTCAGTCAATGCAGCACCAACCGCCTGTTCAAGACTACCCTTTTCCATCTCTGACACAACCTTTTCAACTATAATCAAAAGCATGCCATCAATGGTCTGCTTATCAGCATCCGTGTAAGCTTCCGACAAAATCCCACGCATTTTCCACACGAACCGCGACAAAAATTCATTCACATTTTCATCTTCCTCTCGATCAGGCGAAGCAAATTTTAGCTCACTAGCGGACAAGTTTACACTACTTTGCGGATTAGTCTGCAGGAATCTCCTAAAAAGCCAAGTGGGTGTTGAGGATTCCTGGTTTTGGAGATGAATAGAGTCATAACTGCCCAAAAAACAAATGGACGGACGAACTGGGGCATTGATGGTAGAGAAATGCCCAAGAACGCCGCCGCATCTTATACCGTTTAATATCTGCCTATAAACTAATCGCTTCGAGTTCATGTTTTCAGAGATGTCGAGATATAGAACTTAAAAAATTCCCAAAATTTTCCGAATCAACACTAACCAAAATGTAAAGATGCGTTCTTGGAGAGGTAAAGGTACGTCCTTGGAGGCTCCAAATATCAAAAGCGCTAAAACCCTTGAACCCGAAAAGAAAAGCAACCAGAAAACAGTAACCAATCCGTTGTTTGACTTGTTTCTCGGCAGAACAAATGGGAAAAGAAAAAAGGAATTGAAAATTTTCAGCTCCCTCCGGGAAACAAAATACAGACAAGCCCCAGAGGAACGTTTCCAGCTTCGGAGTCAAGAAAAATAATACAAAGAAGAGACCCCTGGATAAGAGAACTTCAGAAAACAGGTTTACTTGAACGGAGCAATAGCTACGGTCGCCGATGGGCGGAAAATGGACGATCTGACGGCCACCATTCGAAACGTCGAAGTTGATGTAATATGGTAGTCTAATGCAGCAGAGGTGTTAGGGCTTCACGGAGCATTGTTATGTCAAAAGCCCTTGTGAATAATAACCTTATTTACAAGAAGAACCCTTTGAGATAGCAATTGGGCCGATCTGGCCCAAGATCAATAGGCCTAGATTTGAGCTTCAGATAGGGCTCAAGCTCAGGCTGCCTAGACCCGAGAACTGCCAAAATAATAGTAGTTTGCATAAATGGATGTCATTTTGATATTTTTAATTAAAAAAATAGTTCAAGTCATACTGAGTTGGGCTCGAGTTCAATCCGAACTATCTCAAGCCCAATTAGACTCAAGCTCAAACTTCATGCCTCGGGTCAAGCTCGGGCCCCATGCAGCAGCGTTGGACCCTCAACCAAGTCCGTTACTATCCTTAGGAACCCCGCATTGAATTAAGTTTTTACAATAAATAATATATTTTAAAATAATATTAATATTATTTTTAATTATTAAAAATTAAAAATTAAACTCAATCCATTAATCAATTCAAGTTTAAATTTTTAATTCGATTAAACTTTAAATAAAACTTAAATTTGAACGAGTCTAAATCTTATTTCACATAATTTTTAATAATTGTAGACAAGTATTAGTTTTATTTTAAATTAATTATCATTTATTATTTTTATTTTTTTATTACTTAAGTAACTATTTTGTTATTAAGT
>JANZLF010000002.1:1559118-1573715 GCA_026546835.1 Erythroxylum foetidum
ATTAATTATATTGTAATTAATTAATTACAATATTTTAATTAATGAATAATTATATTTTAATTAATAATTATATTTTAGTTAATTAATTAATTACAATATTTTAATTAATTATAATGTAATTAATTATTTAATTGATTTTACCATAAATTTGATTATTGAAATTAAAGCTTTGCTTATGAAATTATTTGGCTCATAATTGTACATTTTATCTATCTTCTATATATAAAAAATTAAAAACATAGCAATCACTCCCATTCCTTTAGATTATAAGAGGAATGGAGGATTATCCAAAAATTAATAAATGAAACTTTTAGATCTTCAATGATAGGTTTATACCAACCATTAATTTTTATTCCATACTCATACTTCTTTTCTTATACCCTCCAAACAAACACTCCATTAGTTTTAAGATATATTATTTTTATTCTTCGGTCATTCATTTCTTTTAAAATATTATCGCAGTGTTTGGAAATATTTGAATTAAATTCATTAACGAATTTGATTCAATTACATTAATGAAGTTGAATTGAATTCAATTTACCATGTTTTGAACAAACCTAGTAATATTAGAATTGAATTCAATTATACTATTCGGAACATAATCAAAATGAATTCAATTATTTCGTATGACACATTTATCCTTGACTAAAAAATAATGTTATTAACTAATAAACATTCACACTTATATAGAGCAACTTATAAATATTAATTTTATTATAAGTAATATCGTCCGAAAATTAAGTGAAAGCAGTGCATCCATCTCTATACTGATCAACAAAATTTAGACGCAAAAAGATTGCAACAAGCCTCGTGCTATGCTAAACAATCATTTACCTAATGCATTTTCATTTGCATTGATTATTTTGTGAGCTCCACTCATCAAGAAGATTTGACACGGTCTCTCCAAATTTCTTTGCTTGAAGGCCAGGCTTCATAATATTGATGTCACCCCACTGAAAACAAGGGTTCACCCACCAACTCCTTTGCCCAGCGCACCAGGCCTCTCAGATCCTCTATCTTATTTTTTGTGTGTCAACCTTATCTCCTTTAATCTTAACATTTCATTTATGTGCCCACATAAATAGAAAGTTGAAATTAAAGAGGACAGAATTGGTACACAAAAAATGAGACAGAAGATCACATCTCTGCATCAGGCACTTGAGACTTGGGATAGCTCTGTTACGTCCACACTGAAGAATCTCCTCATCAACCATGTCCAACACCAGGTCACTCTTCATGATGAGCGTGGGTATTACGGAAAGATCCCAATGTCAACATTAAAAGAAAAGGGTCCGCAACCTTTTGGAATTAAATTCACGTAAATTCTTGGCTGAATTGAATGTCCAAGGAGAGTGAATTTCAATTCCACAATTGAATTCAATTTATGATTGTTTTTCTATTCCAAACAAGTGAATTGAATTCAATTTACCTGGTTCCAAACAGGTTGTATGTAAATTACAGATTATTTTGAGGTTTACTTAATTAATACTTTGTATTAATTATCATTTTTGATGTTTGAGAAGAAATACAATTAGAATAGATAAATTAAAAGGTAGAGTTTGAATAAAATGACAGATCGTTATCAAAGTTCCATAATTAATATAAACTATATCTTATAATTTATAAAAAACAAAACTTAGTTTTGAACTAACTATAACGTTATTCATTTACAGTCACTGTCACGCACTGCTAGCTCCGTAGTCCGTACTTGTCGGGTGAATGACTGTTCAGACGGTATTATTATTAACACTATATTAGATAAAAATCAAGTACGTTCACTTCTACTCTGCTGCGGGCATATTGGCCGTAGGATTCATTGATCAACGTCAGGAGGGTACAGATTCGCGTTGACCAGCTAAAGAGAGTATACCCTCCCAGCCGTAACGGTAACAAAGGGTGCCTAAGAGTAACACACAGGATTTTGTTTATTGTTACCCACGTGGCACTCTAATCTCTTCCTACAACAATATGCTACCGACACGCCTTTAATTTTTAAAATGAATTAAAACTTGATTTAGAGTATTTTTTAATGAAATGATTAGAAAATAGAAAATATATATATATATATATATCTAATTTTTAAAAAAATTACACATCAAGCTTGACAGAGAGTTTAGTTTTTAAAAACTAAAAATATGCCTTATTTTATTAAAAATTTTAAACTCGGACCATTCGATCAAGTTAAATTATGTCTGTTAATTTTGAGTTAGGTCGGGCAAATTTAATTAAATGTAATAAAACTCTTGCTTTGTATTTTGAGCACATTTTTTTTTCCATAGGATGACTCAACTTTAATATCTTCAAATATCAATTACACCCATTAATTGGGCTTAATACATGATTTTATATTTATAGGATAATAATAAAAGTTTAGAAAGAAAAAAGGTCAGTGAAGGGCAATAAGGGAAACTTTTGAAAGTGGTGGGGCGGGCACATGGTATGGTAGAGAACCGTTGAGGGGCAAAACAGACATTTCAGGTTTTGGTGGATCGGGCGGTCGGCGTCTGCTAGCCGTTGAGTTTTAAAAATTCATTTGCAGACATATATCCGCTGTTTCCGTCTCAATTTCGCTATCACACACATATCCACACGAGAAGACTTGTTCTTTAACTTTCTTTGTCTTCTCTGTATTCAATCGAAGGTTCACTTGAGGTTGAGGAGAAGTGAAAGCGATCAGAGAGGGTGACAGATTTGCAGAAAGGGAGGGGGAAGATCGCCATACCCATTTTCCTGGATTCAAATGGAGATCTTTTGACCACACACTCTCTTTTTTCTGTTCCTATATTTCAAGAACAAGAAACTCTCGCTCTGAATTCCGAGTTCATTTGGTTGTTATAGAGAAAGAAACCTTAGTCAAACTTGGAGTCGAAGGTAAATTTGTTATTTTGAGTTCCGGGTTTTTGTTAATTTGCTTAGTTCTTGATCCTTTTTTTTTTCGTTAAATGGTGTCTCTTTGATGTCGTGGGTGGTTGTTAAGTGGTGTCTTGAACATGGGTTTTGATCATTTTTGTTTGTTCTTTGGAGATAGACAAATAGACAGTGATGGCTGGACCAGACGAGAACAATCCGGGTGTGATCGGACCCGCTGATGTCCAAGGTAGTCAGTCGAATCCAAATTCTCACTCTTTTCTCTGATGTTTATGGTTTTCTAATATGAATATCTGCTCATTATTATATTGGTTATGGGTTTTTACTGTGCTGTTTCAACTGCAAATAGGGGCGCTACGTGGCGGAACAGGGAAGTTTACGGCGGCAATTGGAAACAACCGTAGGGCCCTGACCAACATTAATCGGAATATAGTTGGTGCTCCACCTTACCCTTGTGCTGTGAACAAAAGGGGCTTATCAGAGTATGTTAACCTAATTTTAATCCTCTTCTCTTTAACCTTTTAGTGCAAGTTAATCAGGGAAAATGAATGACACAAGTACTTCATAATGAAATCTTTAGTCTTTCCTATCAATTCCATACGTTCTTTACTCTTAAAGAAAAATTACTTCAACCGAAAACGTTTATTGGTAATCGTCTTCCATTGAGTGCACTTACTGACATTTCTTCCATTGTTCTTGATGAGAACAGAAGAGAAGCTAACTGCAGTAAGAATGCTGCCATCCCAGTGCACCGACCAGTCACAAGGTCTGAGAAGCTAATCCTTCGAATTTTAAGTTTGGATATGTTATTTCATAAGATTAAAGTATTGATAAAAGGATTTGTTTGGGATTGATTCCTGTTATTTTTCAGGAAATTCACTGCCCAGCTAGCTAATAAGCACCAAACTAAACCAGAGGTAACTTTATGGATGCCAAGTATAACTTCTACAGGAAAACAGAGGTGAAATTGAATCTTTATGATTGTGTTCTTTGTAAGTCATGTTAAATCCATCTTCTACGTTAGAAGTTTCCCAATGCTTAAATACCTAATCTTTGACATCCTTTTGTGGTAAAGTTTTTGCTGGAATGAATTTGTCCTATTATATTTGGTCTCAAAGATCGCATTGTGTACCTCCAAGCTACATGACATAACAATTTGACATTAACAAGAGAATGAGAGATATCCTTATTGACTGGCTGATAGAAGTATGCAAATTCAGATATATTCTCATTCCAAGTGCAAAGATAAGTTACTTGATTTTTATCTGGATGACTAACAAATTAATGTGATTAGCAGGTGGTTTGAATTGATCGAGGAAACCTTGTATCTTACTGTGAACCTCATAGATAGATTTTTAGCTGTTAGTCTAGAAAGAAACCCCAACTAGTTGTTGTAAGAGCTATGCTGCTTGCATGCAAATACGAAGAAGTATCAGTTCCTGTTGTGGACGATCTCACGTTGATTTCTAGCAAAGCATATAGCCGACAAGAAGTACTTGACATGGTAAAACTCGACCAAAGTAGTGAATTATATTTCCCTTGCAATTTCGTAAAAGAATTTGAGAGGTTGATGGGTATTCAATAACTGTAGGAGAAGCTAACGATTAACACCTTGAAGTTTAATCTATCTGTCCCTACGCCATATGTGTTTATGAGGAGGTATTTGAAAACTGCACAATCTGACAGGAAGGCTTGTAAATTTTGAAGCATTTATGTGTTTGAATATTCCAGTGAAAGGATACTGATCAGATTATGATATTTTATACAAGCATATGTAATCATAACCTTGTCTATAAATTTATGTTTATGAAATGTTATAAAAATTTATGTTTGTTTATGTTTATCATTTTCTAATATTATTGTTTAGATATATCAAATTTGTGATTAAATATGTCAAGAGTTGTTATAAATTTAATATAAAAATTGTGTAAATTGATACTGTATGAAAACATAAATTTCAAACTATGTATTAATGACTAATGTCAATTAAAGACATCATAATTTTTCAATTAAATTTTTAAATTGATTTTATAATAAATTTGTCAAGACTTATTATAATTTTTGTATTTAAAATTATTAAAATACTTAAAATTTAGACGTGAATTAATACGGCATTAAAACATAACTTTTTAATCATGTATTAATGAATAAATTTAAAATTTAATTATAAGGTATTAAAATCTAACTTGCAATTATTTTGTTCCTTTTTTATTTTCATGTTTATCTTTTTTAATATTATTTAATTATTTAATAGTTATTTTGTTACCAAAAGAAGTATAATTTTCTTAAATTGTCATATATAAACAAATAGTAATTTAATAAAAAATGTTTTTAAAATATAATATTTTAAATAAAAATATATTACAATTTTATTATTATTATTATAAACATAATTTTGTAGAATTTAATATTTAAAATCTAAATTCTTATAAGAATATTGAACGAAATACTATGATATATAATATTCATACCTTTATAATTTTTTTAAAGTCATACCCTCATAAGTCATTTTACACATAAACAGCTAATACTAAATAGCTAATTTTACCAAACATCAAATAACAAACAGCTAATACTAAATAGCTAATTTTACCAAACATCAAATAACAAACAGCTAATGCAATCAGCTGATCAAATCAGCTAATAGAATCAGCTATCAGCTATCAGCTGATAGAATCAGCTAACAGCTGATACAATCAGCTGATTGCCAAACAAGGCCTAAAACGCAACGCAGCCAAGATGAAACGTAGGTTATGCAGCAGATGAAAAACGACGTAGCAACAGAAGATGTAACCAACGCAAATGGGACCAACACGCAGACTGGGGGACGTTTGGTAAAGAAGAAATGTTGTTGTTTGGCCAGCAAAACGTAGACGTAATTAGAAGCAGCAACAAGGGTTTTGATGCATGGAGTTTTAAATAAAAAGAACATAGTAGTGTTGTTTTTATAAAAAAAAGGGAAGTTTTTTTTAAAGGAGAGTACGTAAGTATGTGGGTATACCGAAAACAGTCTTTTTACTATATAAGAGTAAAATTGCGTACTATGAGACCTCCTCAAACTCTACTTTATTACGAAATTTTAGATTGAATGCAATAACAACAACATAGGACATGTTTTCTAACATAATATAAAGCATGGGGGCAGAGTTTTGAAGAAAAAAAGCGACACGACAATAGCTGAATTTTTTTTTTGGAAAAAATGAGGACATCTTCTAGAATTTTGGTAGTAGTCGATGTGGGTAGATCCTTTGTCCCCTTTTACCCAATATCCCCTGTCCCTATTAATCTCAACCATCCAATGCATTGTATTGAATGGTTGAGATCAAAAGGAAACAGAATAGGTACATGATAAAGGTACAGAGGATCTGCACCCGTAGTCGATAGTGGAGCAAATATTGGAGACATCTACGCTGATTCCACCTTCTGCTGTTAGCCTGTTAAGGGATAGGACACCTGCGTATTGTTCTGGAGGTTTTTTTCACCGAGGAGCTTTCCAACGTTTTTCTTCCTCTAAACTTCTTCGATAAGATAATTACTTGTTAATAACTTTCATGTGTTATTTCTTTTCAATGACTCTTAACTAATTTATTTATTCTAGTTAGAGGATTATATTGAAACTTCGATTCTACATTAATTGTGAGATTGAATAGGTTTTATTGAATTCAATTGTGCATAGATATTTAATTATTTCCTTAATTCAGTAGTTTTATGATAATTTTGGGCTTTGTTAAATAGATGTATATATTTAATAATCATAAAATAATATATTGTTAATTAAAACGATGAATCCGTAATTATTTATTGATTTTAAATAAGTGGCAATCAACATAATTTTATTTCCTTGTTAAGAAGTTTAATCTATGTTATGGAATTAATTAATCTAATTGTAATAAACCATTTGTTGAGTTTGTTGGCTAGGTTTGGTCTTTCTAGATTTTAAGGCTATCGAAATCCTAAATCCTACGAGTTGTCTCTGCGGTTTTTTAAATTAAGGAGTGATTATTCAATTTATTTATGATTATCGTATAAGGTAAAAAAGGATTGGTTATTATCGATATGTTCTTAATAACTATAACTAATTTATTCATGAATGTGTTGAATTGCTTTTGCATCAATAATCAATTGAATGAATCAACGTGGAAATAAATTCCTTTAACTAGAAATCTGTTTTGTTGAATTTTAAATCAATTTATTTTTTATTTTTAATATTACATTTTAACATAAATTTCAAACCTCCTCATTTTTTTACTTAATTATTTAAAAGAGGTAAACAATCATTTCCTAAGAAAACAACATCACTCCACTGTGCTACATTAATAATCCGAATAAGTAAATTATTTTAATTGATTTAACATTAACCAAAAAACGTCAAGCCAAGCTTGAGCCAAGTCGTGTTATAAGTTCTAAATTTTTGCCTTACAAGTTTGTGTTTTTAAGAGGTTCTTTTAGTTTTTCAATAGAATCTTTTTGTTTTTATAAAGCAAGAGGTTCAAGAGGGCTCCTATCGATTGACAGGTCATTTTCTTTTTGAGCACGAATAAGATCCTTTCGATTTATAGATTTCTTTCGTGTTTTAAAATACAATATAATAATTGATTTGACATTCATAAAAAAATGTCAAGCCGGGTTTGAGCCAGGCCGTGGGGAGAATGTTGGACAAATTTGTCCTTCTTTATAATATTGGACAACTATTAATTATATTTTTAGTTTTTAATAATTTATTAGTTAAGTTACGTATTTGATCTAAATAAAGATAATAAAGTGGCTCAATAAATGATCTAAAATACCAGGTCAAAGTTCGGGAGAAAAATGAATACCGATTAGTGTAGATCGAAGTTCGGGCCTTTATTGAGCTTATAATGGGGAAACTCGATATGGAAGCTATATATAATGGTTAAGGTTTCATTCAGTTGCTTATGTAATTCGTAAGCATACGGATCTTCTGAGCCGTTAAAAACACTTACGTCTTAAGACAACTAAAGAAAGACGTTAACCGAATGTTGATGATCGACCTTTCCGAAGGTCCTAAGAGATTAGAGTTCATTTTGGCCTTAGAAACTATTGCGAATGACCAGTATATGGAGATTATAACCGACTTGAATTCTATATTTCTCTAAAGTTTCACTAATCACCATGCACAATAAAAGACAAATCAAACAGCTCAACACATGCAGATACTCAATCACAAAACCAAGGAATTATGCAGTATTAAAGAAAGAGTTACATGGATTTTCAATTCTGAATAATTACTGTATGATAGTCTCTCTCTCTATGGATATCCTCAAGCTTATAACCCTTTAAGAAGTCACATACGAATCAGGTGATCACGAATCAGATAAGTTGGATATGGAAAATGCCCTAACAATTGAAGATTTTTTGGAAGAGATCACTTACCGATGATGAAGTGTGGGTGACGTTAGGTCAGATAAGTTATTAGAAAATATATAAAACCAATTGAGTTGGGCTCACACAATAGCTTAAGCTATTGTGGTGAAACGATCACTTTAACATGATATCAGAGCCTCTATGACCAAATGATCGTGAGTTCGAATCCTACCACCCACCTATTCTAATTAAATTAAGCATAAGGTAAAGTAGGCCTGTGCAAGTTTCAAGCCCAAAAGGTTTTTACTTGAAGGGGTGCGTTAGAAAATATATAAAACTAATTGAGTTGGCTTCACACAATAGCTTAAGCTATTGTGGTGAGACGGTCACTTTAACATAAGTATCTATTGTGTCAGAGCCACAATCACTCCACAGAAGACCCTTAGCGAAGATCAGGGAAAGATCGCAAGGAAATTGTCCAGATGGGGAAAAAAATCACATCAATTGTAAGGATGGACATACTTGAAACAGATTCCATCAAGGTCAACCCAAGCTAGCCTCCTCACCTCCATACATCATAAGATCCAACAAAAAGCAACTCAAAAGTTAGCATCGCAGATCTGTCCGAAGAGATCGATAGCAGAAGACGTAGCGAAGGGTATGAAAACAGAAAAAAAAACTGACATATTTGGTATTTCCAACCTGGACTGTCACCGTAAGATTAGGCCTTAGAGAGATCTATATTACCACCGGAAAAGAAGAAAAGGATTAATTTCATGGATAACCCTAACCCTATTCGACTACTTAAGGAAGTGTATCTGTTAAGATTCGCTATCGCAAGTAGAAAGGAGAGGGGAGTGCTATTTGATTTCATCAAACAACTTCCGGACATACCTTCGTCGACAGAGTTTTCGCTCCTCGCTTAGTCATCGCCATCCCTAATCGAGTAGAGACTAGAAGATATGCGAAAGAAGGAGGTGATTTTGCTTTATTGATAATAGTCAGTTAGTGTAACACGTCGTCGTTTTGTTTAATCTGTATTATGTGAGCATGTTGCTCTCTTTGAGAACATCCAATGTAATTTGCAATTTATTCAATAAGATTTTTTAATTTCTAAAAAAACTATTTCAAAATATCGGATGAAACAAAAATCATATATTCTGCATTTTCTTTATTTCTAATCCTTTTATAAATGATCTCAAATATGTAATAAGGTTTATGCCAAGTGTATTGCGACGGGCAACCATACCTGTCACCTTATTACGGGGGACCATAAGCCGGTTTTGGTCACGTGAAAAACCCAAATAACTACAAAAAAGGGACTCGACTCGAGCGCTGATTTATTACAGCTTGGCACGGATACCGACCATGTTCTTTTCAGTCCCATCTCCCATTACTCCCATTGGCTTGGTGGTAATAATACTACATCATAAAAGAAAACAAAAAATGTAAGAGACAAAAGTGCAACTGCTCATGTCATCATCGTCGTCGTCGTCGTCATCGTCATCTTATTATTACTCACTATTGCGAACGTTCTCCCTCGCCCTCTTTTCCCTCTCCTCACCTAAGTCCCAATTTTTATTCTTCTCTTCTCAGTTATAGAGCGAAATGCTTGCTCTCTGAGGCATTTCATCGATACTTGCATGCCAAACTAAATAAGGATCTGAAATCTAGAGAAGGAACTATGAGTTTCAGGGAAGACGATGATGGGAGAGCCGACCTCCGAAAGCCGTTTCTTCACACTGGTAGTTGGTACCGTATGGGGTCCAGGCAGTCGAGTATGATGGGGTCGTCTCAGGCCATTCGGGATAGTTCTATTTCTGTCTTGGCTTGTGTACTGATTGTGGCTTTGGGTCCTATTCAATTCGGGTTCACTGTGAGGAACTATGTCAATCCTCCCATATGTTTTATTTTGTGCCACGAAAATGACACGGGGTTTTTGTTTTCTTTTGCCTGTTCAATTTCACTTCTCCGTTAGAAGCAAGCGTAAACTGAAGCTGAAGCTGCAGCTGCTTGTTGTCTTTCAATTAGCTGTAAGCCTGCTTAAAGAGTTTTGAAAATTATCGAAATGATTGGATGTTCTTCTCTTTTTCCCATTTTGATTTAATTCCAGGTTGGTTATTCTTCTCCAACTCAAGCTGCGATCACAAAGGATCTTGGACTTTCGGTCTCCGAGGTTGGAATCTTGGGTTTTAATTTAAATTCGGTGTTGGGCTTATTCAATTTGTGTTCTGACAAAGTTTTCACGTGTCAGTACTCAATATTTGGCTCGTTGTCGAACGTGGGTGCTATGGTTGGGGCTATAGCTAGCGGTCAGATTGCAGAGTATATCGGACGAAAAGGGGTAATAGTTCTGATTCCTTTGGTACTATGCGTCATTTGTCCTTCTACTCCTAGATATTTTGCTGCTTCATGTCGTTTTGTCAACTAAAATTTGTCATTGTGTGTTGAATTCAGTCTCTAATGATCGCTGCCATTCCTAATGTCATTGGGTGGCTCGTTATATCTTTTGCCAGAGTGAGTTCATTACTTAGCTACACTGAGACTTGTAGCATATGAACATGTTCAATTGTTTCTAAGGGTTTGCTCTTGTGTAGGATTCTTCATTTTTATACATGGGAAGGTTGTTAGAAGGCTTTGGTGTGGGAATCATCTCGTATACGGTATCTTTGAGATTGAATTTGGTTGTTGACTACTCAAACATTTGAACTTATTAAAACTTTCAACTGTTTTATCGTTTGCAGGTTCCTGTTTATATAGCAGAGATAGCCCCACAAAACTTGAGAGGGTCCTTAGGGTCAGTAAATCAGGTTGGCTTCATTTAGGGAGCTTATTTTTATCTATGCTAGTTGAATTCTTATTCGCTGATACATAAACTTTAGTTTCTCACATTCTGAAATAATCAACACCTCATTTGTCTTGGCATGTAGCTTTCTGTCACAATTGGAATCATGATTTCTTACCTGCTCGGAATTTTTGTTCAATGGAGAATACTTGCAGTTTTAGGTAATAATCTGAAATATTGTCTTTGATTGTAGACATCATTCCTTCAAAGAAAAAGAGCCAATCATGGAACATGAACTTTCTGTCAACACTTCCCAAAAAAAAAGCGAAGCACTTCTTATTAGTCATTAATTATCTACTGAGTTTACACACTCTACCTTGTTAATGTAAAAGTAAACTCTTTTCACTTCATTTTTGATTCTGCCTAAATATCAATCGACATGTGACATGATTGAACTTTTGGTAATTTTTTAAGGAATTCTACCATGTACCATTTTGATACCTGGTCTATTTTTCATCCCGGAGTCTCCTCGATGGCTGGTAAACTTTCTGGAATATTCTTTCCTTGATCATAATCAAGCATTTTTTGATGGACTGATGATTCAAACTCTCTCTCTCTTTTTCTGCCCATCTAAATTGTAGGCAAAAATGGGTATGACAGAAGATTTTGAAGCTTCTTTGCAAGTCCTTAGGGGATTTGATGCCGATATCTCTATTGAAGTGAACGAAATTAAGGTAATTGAGTAGAGTTGAAATGGTCCTACAAGTGAAACTGCTAATCTGGTATCCAACGTGCAATTTCTTACTGGAAAAGAGAAAAGAGAGTTCTAGTCCAAATTTCCTTTTGTCGTGTACGTTATTGAATGACAGTATTTGATAGTGTGGCTTGCAACTATGAATTGTGCAGAGGGCCATTGCATCAACTAGCAGAAGAACAACAATCAGGTTTGCGGATCTAAAACGAAAAAGATACTGGTTTCCTTTGATGGTATCACACTATCTTTACCTTGAACTTTCTGGACCCAAAGGAATGGGCAAAACATAAATATTCTATTTTTGGTCAATTGACTTTTGCAGGTTGGTATAAGTTTACTTGTCCTGCAACAACTTAGTGGGATAAATGGTGTTTTTTTCTATTCCAGTACCATTTTTTCAGCTGCTGGTAAGTTTCAGCTAGCTCTTCTTCTTGTAAAACTTTAATCCTTTGGAATCAACTTTGGAGTGATAAAAGTCTGTTAGAATCATAAATTTATTCAAGTTAGAAGGCTCCAAACGTCCCCTATTATCATACACTTCTTTCCTATTTAAAAACCAGTACTGTTAAATGGATAATTGAACATGTTTCAGAACCACCTTTTCTTCTTACAACCTTACAGGTGATATAATTAGCAGCCCCTCACATACTGTTGTCTAACCTGTAAAATGCATCCACAGTCCATCTTCTATAAATGTACTTTTAGTATTTCCTATATTAACTGTCACCTTTGACTATTTATGTTTCATAATGAGTTTTCAAGTTCATTTATATTTGAGTATAGTAGTTCTAATTAGTTGATTATATGTCTTAAACAGGGGTTACAAATAGTAATGTTGCTACATTTGGGCTTGGCGCTGTCCAGGTACAGTTTGAAAAAAAAAGAAAGTGAATTTAGTTTCCTTCCTATCATCTTTTCAAGTCATAAATTACGAAATGATCTCATAAAGTCATTGTTCTAAATTACCATTCACATTATTTAGGTTGTGGCCACTGCAGTAGCGACCTGGTTGGTTGATAGAACAGGAAGACGGATTCTGCTTATAGTGAGTTAAAACAAAACTAATCTGATTAGTCAGTTGATAATGTGCATGAAAGTGATTAATGCTTTTCTTTTTCTGTTGTTGTAGGTATCCTCTTGTGGAATGACAATAAGCTTGCTTATTGTTGCAGTATCATTTTTTGTAAAGGTAAGTCGATTAACTGTTGACAAACGCTCTTGCATAGATTGTGATCAAAGATTGTAACTTTCGCGTTATCCCTCCAGTATAATATTCTTCTACTTTCTTAATGTTTATTCATCCAGGGTTTTGTATCAGAAGGCTCTAACTTGTATACCATAACTGGAATCTTATCAATTGTTGGAGTTGTGGTATGTGTTATGTATAGAGATGACATTGTTTCAGTTTTCTACTTCTATCATTTTCGGTTTCTTATATTCTGCCTCTCCCTTCTTCTCTTTCAGGCTTTGGCAATTTCCTTTTCTTTAGGAATGGGACCCATTCCATGGCTTATAATGTCCGAGGTATTGATATTTTTAAGTCTTTTCATATCTTCGTGATAACAAACAGAAATATTTCTTATCTAAAAATCAGCAGTGACACTCAAAGTCAATCTGTTAGGACAATATCTTGAACATGGTCAAGGATTTTAATGCTTACTTTGTTATGTAAAGTTGCAATCAGTTTTATGCAATCCAGCAAAAGCTCCCAGAGGATATTGTATGCAAATCTCTGGCATTTCTTAGCCTAATGCATTAATATGAACAAGTTTTGAAGCTTCTATCATGACCTGCACGAGAACAAATTATAACATTGTCGTTACATGGCTAATGGATGCGATTAAAATGTCAATGTAGATTCTTCCGATAAATATCAAGAGCCTCGCCGGAAGTGTAGCAACGCTTGCCAATTGGTTCGTCTCCTGGCTGATCACAATGACTGCAAACTTGCTTTTAAAGTGGAGTGCTGGAGGTCTGTAAACCCCTAAACCTCTTATGTGACTCGCATCTCTGCATTTCTTTCTGTACGCATATAGACTGAAGCTTATATGCACACTTGCAAATGTATGAAACAAACAACACAACTAAACGCTACCGGAATGCGACTCTCTTACACAGATCTCATATCCATCTTTAACTGCAGGGACCTTTACCATTTACATGATTGTGAGCGCTTTCACGGTTGCGTTTACGAGCATGTTTGTCCCCGAGACAAAAGGAAGAACACTGGAAGAAATACAAACTTCCTTCAGATGACAATGCTCATTATTTCTTTCATTCCTTTACCTTTGTTGGTATTGGATAAACTTCCATTTTCAAGGGAAATAATAAAGTCAAAATCTTTACAGGAAATGTCAAAGAAGAGTTACCTCCTCCAACTCTCCAAGTCTTCTGATGTAATTGTTGTATCAAAATGATCTGATCTGTTATCTGTTGTTTTCAGTTCCTATTCAATTGTTGACATCAGGAATTTCTTAATATTATTTGGTTTTCCTTTGGTGCTTATCTTTGAAAATGGCCATCGGGAAATAATATATAAATTTAGTAAGTAAATAAATAAATAATAAAATAATACTCCATGAGATTCGGAAAGGTTCACTAATGTGTTGCCTTATTCTTGACTAATACAGGATACTTAATCTCTGTTTGGTTGAGTTTATATTAGTAGAGTTTTATCAATAGAGTGCTTTTTGTAGATCTTCTATGAGAAGAATCTTTTGAAGAAGTCGGTTGATTTTTTGGCTGTTATTTAATAAATTTTTTTTAAAAGAGCCTCATACTATAGACTATTTGACAACATAAAAATAAAAAGTACTTTTAATTTTAACTATATTTTATTATGTAATAAATATTATTTATGTATAT
>JANZLF010000002.1:1573815-1586162 GCA_026546835.1 Erythroxylum foetidum
AATATATTAAACAATATATAAAACATAATATATTAATTATTATAAAAATTTAAACCATATGAAACATAAATAAAAATATGTGTAACCAAATTTTTTATACGGACTATAACATAAATATTAAAATATATAAAAAATTAAATAATATTATATAAATTTTAAAATAAACGTGAGGATGAGTTTATAAGTATTGTGGATATTATGTGTAAAACATAAGGACAAAATAGATTAAAAATAGATTCATTAATTGATCTAAAAATTCTAGATAAAAAATAATTTTTTGAGAAGCTTCGTGTTTCTTAAAAAGTTATATTTTAACAGTAAAAAACGTCATATTTATTAAAATAAATTTAAAGTCTTTTATGATAAAAAAAAATAAACCTCTCAAAGGGAATCTGTTACTTTGTACAGCAAGATAAGCTGAGAAGAAAAAACATTGAAGCGTGGAGTGAAATCACTCAAATCAGAGAGCAATCCATATTTTGAAAAGTAAACAATTTCTAGCTGTTCTTTTGTGTGCATCAGGAATTTTCTGAGGTTGTAAGCTTTTCGATTTCGGTCAAGATTGGCTGCAACTAAAACAATATTTAACATTATCCGATTTTGAAAATTGAATTGTAAAAACCTTAAAATAATAATTTTTAAATTTAAATTATTAAAAATTAATCAAGTTTTATAAATAAAAATAAATAAATTATATATTTCCAATGAATTATTTAAGCTAATTATCAACTTTAAGTCAACATCCAAATTGGAAGAAGAAGAACTAATTTCTTACAAACTAATATGAACACCAACTTGGAAAGACACCATCGAAGTAGGGACATCCATGACAAGATCTATTAAGAAAGAGACATAACACTTCACAGGACACCGATGACTTGAATCCTATGTATCCAGTTTCACAGGATACCTGTCTATACAATCTTCCCAAGCACCGTTGACCGACGGCTTCACCGTCCTCAGGGCTTGCCACACCGCACTGTTACACTTGAACCCGCTCCCGAATGCAATCTGCCACACACGATGTCCCTTTCGCACCTTTCCTTTGGCCTCCAAGTACCCCAACTCGTACCATATGGAGCTCGACGACGTGTTACCGAACCTGTGGAGGGTCATCCTCGACGCCTCCACATGAACCGGCGAGAGTTGGAGGTTCTTCTCCAGCTCGTCGATCACTGCTCGCCCACCGGCGTGTATACAGAAGTGATCAAACGCCAGCTTGAAATCGGGGATGTATGGTTTCACTTTCTTCTTGAACAGTTTGTTCAATACCAGAGTCGCGAAGAACAGAAGCTGCTCGCTGATGGGTAGGACCAGAGGTCCTAACGTAGTGATGTTGATCTTCAAAGCCCCACCAGCCACAGCCATTAATTCTTTTGATAGGGAAACACCAGTCTTCCCTGTATCGTCCTGCTCCTGGTAGACGCAGCGAAATGACTTGTCGTCGGCTCCACGATGAGTCCTCACCACATGAACAAGCCTATACTTTGAACGTCTCTTGTCGGAGGATTTGTTGGATAACAAAACGGCCGAACCACCGACGCGGAACAAGCAATTGGGAATCAACATAGACTTCTTGTTCCCGAAGTACCAGTTCTGGGTTATGTTCTCTGTACTCACCACGACAGCGTATGTGTTCCGGTAAACCTGTAACAAATCTTTCGCTAGATCCACCGCGATCACTCCGGCGCTACACCCCATGCCACCCAGATTAAAACTCCGTATATTACTCCTCAATTTGTATTTATTCACTATCATAGCAGACAAAGACGGCGTGGGGTTGAACAAGCTACAGTTCACGACAAGGATTCCGATGTTCTTTGGATTTACCTTTGTGTTCTCGAAGAGGTTGTCCAAGACGCCGAACATAACCTGCTCGGCCTCCTTTCTCGCCGCTGCCATCGACGTCCGTGGAGGAAGGTAATGCATTGCTTCCGGCACGTAAGTCTCGTCGCCGAGGCCGGAACGCTCGAGAATTTTCCGCTGGAACTCAAGCGACGACTCCTCAAAGTCTCCCGTCAACCGGGAATGCTCCATAAAACGGTGGCGCGGAGCCTTGAGAGTGTCGGGTGCTCGGTAACACGAGTAGTCGACAAGGAAAACGGGTCGGGGTCGGGTCACCATGAAGACGGTGATTCCGAAGACCAGGATCGCGGAGAACGTGACGACGCCGACGAGGTTGTACTGTAGGTGAACCCAAAGTTGACGGAGATCGGCAACGTCCATCTGTGAGACCTCGACGGACGTCACGACGATTAACGGAACAAGACACAAAGTCAACAGATTAGAGATAAGATAGTGGTACCCCAACTTGACATACTTGAGATTGACACTCTGGAGGAAATCCGGTAACCGGCGGGCTTGTTGGATGCGAATCTCGCCGGCGCCGGAGTCCATGGTGGTGGTTGCACTGCTACTAGTGGTTAGATTGATGAGGAAGAGGCAAATTATATAGAGAATTGAGTTGTGTATTGAAAATGGAGAGCTATAATGGAAGGAGGAGTGGGTTAAGCGTACGTATGACAATGGTGGGAGAGTATCGAGTATTGACTTATTTAGCTTTTTTAAGGAAGGTGTGGCGGTGAAGGGATGAGGTGAGCTTCCTTCTTTTTTTTTTTTGTTGGAACTGTTAAATAACTGTGGGCTTGAAGGTTAGAATATTCGAGTCTCAGACTCAGAGCCGACAGGGACAGTGAATATCGTATTAAAAATCAGGTGGACCAAAGACGTCGGGAAGATGTCTAAATTAAGGTTTAAATATTATTTTAACTATTTTATAATTTTAAAAATTATAATCTAATATTTCATCTCACACGAGCCAAAAGCTAATTAAAATTTATTAATTAATTGATAAAATTTTTTAAATTAATAAATTTTTATAAACTAAAATAATTCAATTAATTTTAAATATTTTAATTAAACTTTAAATTCTCTTTATAAAAAAGACTAGATTAAAGCAAATTTATAGCTAAATAAGAATGAGAGAATAGTAATAAATACATAGATTTTACGTAAAAAAATCTCCAAATTAGGGCAAAAATTACAGGCAATCATAGAAAAGTTTTATTACTGAAAAAACTGAAGAATTACAACCAAAAAAACCCAAAAATTATACAAAATATTTTTATCTCTCTCTTTCTCTTTCTGATAAAAACAATATCTTTTAATCATATTTTAAATTCTTTAATTTTATTCAATTTTTAGACAATTTTATGTCAATTTAATACCAATTGAATCTTAAACTTTTTGCCTTGTTTAAACTTCCGGTTCGGTTTCGAAAACATTGGATATAATAACTTAGCTTAACTCTAAATTATTAATTTAAAATTATCATAATAAATTATTAATTTGTTTCAGATTTAATAATAATATTATTTATAATAAACAATGAAGTTGTCTTAAATACGTAATGGGCCTCTTTGATTGCTTACTCAATGCCCCATGTGCACAATATGGGGATTGTTCTTCAATCGATTACTTAGATAAAAGCTAATTGTCTAATAGCTATTTTTTTAACACATCAATCATATTAACCATTTTCCACGTGTAACCTAAATAAACTATTTATAAAGCAAAATTTAATGTCTCCACCAAATCCAAACTCAATGATTTAAATGATTGCTTTGAAGACTCGTTGCTGGCATATTAAGTGTCTAGCTCAAAGTCAACAGATCATTAGCCGGACCCTTAGGCCTGATTTTTTCGGGGTCGAGGTAAAAGGCCCGAGCTAGAACAAAAGCAATCGAGTCAGGGTCCAGTCACCTCAGGCCTAGGCAGCCCCAGCCTAGCCCAACTTATTACTATCCTTAATGACAATTAAGATCTACCCAATTTGATCAAGTCCGACCTAGCCCAAAGCTGGAAACCTTAATGACAAGTAAGATCTACCAAATTTGATCGGAACTTAACTTCAAACTATTCGAGTCCGGCCTAGCCCAAAGCTGACAAGTTATAGAACAATGATATTATTTTTTTAATTTTGGGCCACCCAAGCCCAATTAGCCAGGGTTCGGGTCATGTGCCTTGGACCCAATCATTGCTCAAATTCTCCTCTCTTCTTGGAGAAGACAATTGGGATGGGTGTTTTTTCAAGTGTTTTGAGCAACAGTAGCAAAGAGAGAGATTCAAGTCCAGCAAAGTGAAACTAAAGGAGGAACAAAGATGTGTTCATCGAGTTAAACCAACAAGATAGGTTAAGAAATTTTAGCTGACGAACACCTACAGAGCCTCCTCCATAAGTTTCTGGGTTAGAGCTTTGGGGAGTCCCATCACACTATCGGTTGTCCCAACCTGTACAAGTACACAACATCACTCAGGAAAAGTGATTTACTTCAACCTAAGCAGTAGAAGGACTCATGAACATTGGAAGCTTTCAACTACTATCTTCTCAATATCTGTAATCTAATCATTTATAAGCAGAAAAAATCGGTGCAAAACGACATGAAATACTAGTAGCAGCACTCAACGAGTCAGAGAAGGCAAAGTTCGATTATGACCCGGATCAAGATTCTGTTCCGAAGCACAACGCCATTATTTATTCAACCGGTTTGTTTTGGAAAACAGCATGGATAAGAAGTTTCATACCTTACATCTACTCAGTCTGTTCCTGCTCTTAACTTTAGATTGTTTCTTCTGTGTTTTTATTATACTATTCATTGCTATATGTTTTATCGAAGATCAGAAGACTAACCACTTCTTTAACATATGGTAAGATCAGAGGATGCTCGATTATAAGCCCTCCAGCAGTTCTGAGCACAATTCCCTCTGCAACCTGAGTGGGAACAATGTTAAAAACACACCATTCGTCCAACATGTGAAAGTAATTCTTATCGCGAAATGAAATCTTACCAACTTCTCAATAACTTCATCTGGTATCTCATGAAAATAGATCTGCAAGCATTACAATTCAGCTATCAATGCCAGAAATTCCATTTCAAAGAATTAGACGCGAGAAAATTTTTTAAGTGTGACTTTCATCCAGTAGGATTATACTGAAAGGACCTTCTTCTTAATATCAAAAATAATAAAAAACGTTAATTTTTTTTAATGAAAAGATGAGGCTTGAATTTGGAATGTCGAAAATCTGTCATGAGACTGTGTCCTCTGCATTATACTAACAACAGAAAATACCTCCACTTGGTCCCATCCTCCTTTTCGCAAACCAGTTTTTAAGTTTGTGACAAGAACTGACCCCACAGTTGCAGCATGGCCTCCAGAATAATCTGCACTCCATGTTCATAAAAACTTATGCAGTGAAACAATGAAACAACAGGAGTAGAAATGTAAGAATTTAGACCAAACCTTTCATGAATTGGCGTGCTTCTTCCTCACTAGATGGCTTTTCCCTGATTGCGCCCCCATAGACAACCACCTTTGTATATTAAATGACAGTAAGAAATGACACTAAACAGATGCATCTTCACAGAACTATTGAATTTTCATATACAGAGGTATGAAACACAAAAGTGCATAGTTTTATCACCAGAAGCCATTTATGTCCGAGGATTATCACCAGAAGCCATTTATGTCCGAGGATACTAACTGAAGGTCCAGAAATTTGGGGTACTAAAAATCAATCAAACCAACCAATGCTCTCTTACGCTCTAAAGACTCTGGATAATGACAATAAACAAACAAAAAGGGCAATGCCCAAACTCAGAGGAATTCAACTGCTTGTTGCATGTCATTATTAAGTAGAAGCTCGACCATAATGGGTCTATCATCCAATCATCTTTTGTATACACCCACTCAACATGTATGCTATGGAAAACATTCATAAAGGAACAAAAGGTTTGTGAGTTAAAAGCCAATGGTGAACTTAATTAGTTGATGCTGAAAAATTAACGCAGCTACAGGTTTTTTTAAATGGTATTCCACTCATGTTCAGACAAGGACCAAGTAGCATAACCTGTTGGAAACATTCACCTTATTCTAATCGTTTAAAACTACATCAGCAGACTCCGTTACGTAGACTTTTACTACAGTTTAGAAAGGAAGGATGTGAAATGATTTTAAGGTATGAAACCAAGTGGAACTTTTCTATACAGGAGTGAATTAGAAGCATAGGCATAAATAATAAACGAATGATACTTGATCAGAGGTAATTAGTAATGTTGGCTCAGCATCCTTTGCATACTCGCTGATTGGAAGCCTTTGCAAGATGGCATCAGCCTGGAAAAAAGTTTTCACCAGCTAAGGTAAGCACTAATCGCCTGAATCAAAGTTCAAATCCAACACCAAAAGCCAAGATATTAAGGCAGTGACAGCAAAGTGAAACAAAAACACATTATTAAACACAACAGAAGCAACTGTAACAATAATTTTAGCAATAACATTAACCATAGAGCAGATAGCTGCAGCACAGGAACTATCAAAATTCAAAGACTTCAAGTGTTTCTTAACATGGCCCTACTTGGAAGATTAGAAATGTCTCCATCTGTACTTGCTGAAAAAGATGTAACCCTTACTTTTAAGGGTTTCTATCATCCTCATTTATCAGCCGAAATATAACTTAACAGCAGTTGACCCCTTCTCATCAAAAAGCTTCTACTCTGCACTTATATCCCAAAATTAGATCCCATGAGTACAAGATCCAACTTGCATAGGTGAAACAGAACATTTTCCCCTAGCAGAAGACAAAGTATCCTCGGATCATAAATGGCATTGGCAACACATGACCTTGTCTTCATGCACCCATTCTTTAATTAGGAATCGTCACTGACAGTGATAAAAAAATAACCACACATACTGTGTCAGCTGCAATCAAAATAGTAGGTTCATCGTCCTTCCCTTGATTATCGACACTTCGTAGTTTTGCTACAATTGCATCTGCCTGATTTGATGCAAAATTCACACTCAGTTAATAAATAATAGACTTCTCATAGCCACTCCAACCTAAGCAAAGCTATGACAACTCAATGTAGTACATTTCAAATTGTGACCCAAAGTCCTTTTACATATTCCAGGTACTTCGTGGCACCAATACTCTTCCTAACAAGTAGTTAATCAACTAAGCCAAAAGAAACTTACAAGATAAATCAACACCGGAAATTTTGATTTTTCAAAAAAAAAAAAAATTTCAAAAAAAACCCTGAAAATTCAATTGCTGATAAACCCTATGGATGGAAACAATCATCTTACCTTAGCCTCAGCAAGAGCCATTACCAACTCTTCAGGCTTCTCCTTGCGAATATTCTTCTCATCAATATCTGCAGTCTAATGATCAACAACCCTAATAAACTATTTTACAAATTCCAACCCCATTTTCGATACTACTCTTAGTTAAATGATTAAACAGACAAATGAAAAAGGAAAAGAACAAAACTTTTACCATGACAGTGAAGTCATATCCCATGTCAGACAAGATTTTTCTTCTCGCGGTCGAAGATGAACCCAATATTACCTGCTCATAATTACCACTCAGTTTAGTCTCAGAAAAATGAATGATCAAAGAAAATAACCAAAGAAAAAGAACCCATAACTGGATTCGTCTACCTTGTAAGAAGAACAAGTAGTGGTAGGTTGTGCCATGTTGTCTCCGAGTGGTGACGAATGAAACTAAAAGAGCTTCTTAAAAAAGTTGTCTTTATGGACTTGATATGATCCACGATAAGGGCCTAACGTCGGGCCCATATAATTTAAAGACCAAATCGAAATTTTAATGAACCGATTTGATGCAAGTGCAAGAGGGATTAACCCGATTTGGATTGATTGGGTAGGGAGCTCAATGTTGCTGAGCTAATGAGCGTGACCAAAAGGAGAAATGGAGGAGAGGTAGAAGAAGAACAGAGAGAAAGGAGAGAATCAAATTCTGTTATTCATCATTCTTTTCCTTTACAGACTCTACCACTTAGGCTATAACAATACTAGCCCGATATTCCCATATCAAAATCATCATTAATCTAACCCTTACACGTGTCCTTACTAACAACCACAATTAGCTAATTCTCTTCTGCTATTACTATACCAACTGATATCTTCTTCAAGCTTCTCGATTCTTCTTCTTTGCTGCGGTATCGTGAATTATTGCTTGCAACACCATGTACGAGACATATGTGTATTTTTTTGTAATGGTTTGTAATAACTATAATTCAGGATGTATTTGAATTTAAAGGCATGTATTTTGATATATATACAATGTGTATAATGTATTATGTTTATTTACGTTAACAACTTATGAATGTGAAGAATGTTGCCTTATTTTTAAGGAATTTCTGAAGTATCTTGGCATGATTTAGATATATTTTGTGTGGCATCTGTATATCCTCCTAGGGGGATGTGGGTGTTACAAAATCCATCACTTGCTAATGCACTTTGTTTGTTATTAGATTCAAACAACCTACAACAAAAACATTATACTTTATCTGTGTGTTTAGAATAAACTAACAATTTTCTATCGCTAATCTCTCCATTACTCAAATTTCTAAAATAATAAGAATATGAAAAATGACGAGAGCTATTGTCTAAAGGAAACACAAGATTCAATTCTCTTACAAGCCTTTTGTAACTAAAATATCCCTTGCTTTATTATCAAGATTATCCCAATTTCTAGGATCATAAATATCTAATATAGGGCTTACTTGCTCATATGCCTTTAAATTTTCTAAAATGGATGCATTTGGTACATGATCATGCTCACTTAAATTTATGATATCCTCACGAATATGAATCTCATCACTTAAGTTTCCTTTATGTTGTTCAAAACTACCTTCACCTAATTCCTTGGGACTCTCACTAGAGAAGCCTACTCTTTTAATAAATTTATTAATTGCTCCTTTTTGGGATTCTATCAACTATTCTACTTGTTTTCTTCTTTTTTGGCCTTTTTTCTCACTTCCAAAAAGATTCTTTCTAGGCAACATAATATAAACCAATTATAACACAGTTGGACTAGAAAAAGAAAAAAAGCATCTATATGGAACTGGAAGAAGTATGCAGGTATAACCAAGCACCAATAGCTTCATAATATATCACAAAGATATATCAATGGTATTATATCTATGATAGAGGAAAAAATAAATAAACAGCAAAATTTATTAAAAATGAAAAACAAAGAGCAAATTTTAATGATAAAGAAACATTAATGTCTAAAAATACAAGAAATTAACATACTTAGGAAAAAATATAGTAAATTATATTCTAAGTTTCCCAAGTCAAATATTATCCTATTCTATAAGCTGTGGAAATGATTGAATATTATTGTTATTATTATTTTATTGTTACGGCATGTTTAACAGAATCGTACGTATTTTTTATAATAAAGGAAATCATTTATGTAATCTTTGAATTGAGTAACTTAAATTATTTGATTTAGTCATACTATCATTAAACTTATGTGAACTTTACAAGAACACAATCCAACAATTATTAAATTACTTGTGGCAAAGTATAGTGAAAATTACAATTATAAAAATTAAATTATTTATTAATGTTTAATTATTTTTATAAATAATAAGTAATATAAAAATAAAAAAGGAGAAACACAAATAAATACAATATCATTTATTATTAATGTTATGATTTAAAATGCTAAAATAATGTCCACGTTAATGACAAATTGCGAATTAATTATAACATATTCAAATATTTAATAAGCTAAAAATATATTAGAAATTAGAAACTTTACCTTTAAATTACACTCAAAACTCAAAAGACAGAATCGTGAAACTTTTTAGCTGCTAATTTTTGAGTTGAAGTACCTTAGATGTATATGTTGATGAAAATAAAAAATTATATGGTAAAAATGCACCTAAATACTTCAAAACTATTTATAAGTATAACAAGTTAATGTTAACTTAACCTTGGAAATAATTGTATTTTCAATCTTGGAAGTTGCTATATTACTGGAGATAATATAGCAATATTTGGGAAGGTTCCAACATTCTCTGACATTTATTACTCTTCTGGAATAAATGGAAAACATTAACAGCTTCCACAAACATTCTGTACATTTATTACTCTTCTGGAATAAATGTATTTGACCCTCTTGAAAGCTATCACATGTTAAAGATGTGGATTTTTATGGTGGGCCCTGGGTAGGTGCGCTGCCTGCCCTTGCCCAAGGCCAGCACTAGCTATTAAGTTAGCAAAATTTAGCTGAAAAAGGTAAGATGATGAGAGAGAAGTGGATTAATGGAATGTAAAAATTGAAAAAGGGAACAATGTAGCTGGAAACATATTAGAATGAAGGTAAGAAGGAGAATAACATAAAGTTATAACTAGAAGTTAGAGAATAGTAAGAAGCTAAGTGGGAGTTAAAGGGTGCAAAAGGACTTAAAAGTATTTAGACACCATAAAGACCCACAAACCAGGTAAGAATACTCTTTAGCAAAATAATCAATAGTTTGTGTCTTACAATTTAATAAATATTAAACAATATTATTTGCACACTCTTTTATTATGATGTCTCAACAATAGATGAAAACATGTAAATTACTATTTTGGAAATATCTAAAGTATTTGTATTACAATTTTATGGAACTTTTAGAATATTTCATAATTAAAATTTAAAAAAAAATTTTAAAAATTTTAAAAAATCCATGTATGTTCTAGACAATTTTTGGTACCATGTCTATAAGTTTTGTCGTGGGATTTATATGTCACGTATACATAGTTCACTTGAATCTTTATCACCCTACGCATATATTTTGTTTTTCACCTACAAGCACTTCATACGAATTTTGTTCATCACATACACACATATCACATAATTATTTTTTTGCATTTCATATAAATTGTTTTTGAAAAATTAAAAATATCATTTGTAGGAGGGTAGAAATACAAAATCATGCCCAGAGGAGATCACTAGAAGAATGTCTTGAAAGTGGGTAACCAACTCCCATTAGTCTAAATTAATACAAGAAAATGACATCATTTAGTCATCCCTCTTCGGTGTCATTTTGTTAAATGGGTAAAAATTCACCAATCAATCTTCGAAAAGATCTTTCTACATGACATAGTTTTTTTGTATACATTCTTTTTCTACGTTGGCAGGTGTATTAAAGAGCATGCATGGCAATTTAAATGGTGGGTGTCATATTGAAGTGACGTGCTTGAGGCTATGTTGGAAAATTTAGGACAGTTAGGATTTATATTCATCACTTAGCAAAGATTACCTTGTACTTGGCATTGATGTTGTCTATGTAGGCAAATTTACATTGTGATTTTCTTTAATATATAAATGGAATCATCATCATCAATTAATACAACAGTAAGTTCAAATTTAGATAATATGGTCTGCTATGGGTTAATGTCCCCATTAGGGACTTCACGGAGCGATCATAATCTTGGCCAAAGATTTTATAGAAGTCCCAAATATCCCGTGAGAATTTATTGTTATTTGATCAAAAACTTGTGTTTGAGGTTTATTTATTGAAATTGAATGTTTTAGGTTGGGAGATGCAACTTTTTCAAATGGCACAATGAAAAATTTATTGATAGAGCTGTTGAAGTGATTCAAAAATTAAGGAAAGAATTATTAATGTTAAAGAAGGAGGTTGAAATAAGCACAACTAAGGAGTTTGAAGAACAAATGAAGCTTTTGAAGGAGAACATAAATTTATTGAGAAAAGAGAACAAATAAATTAAGTTTATGTTAATGAACATTATAATAGGATTTGTTATGGTTCTTGTTTTTTTATTTGTACTTATTTTATAGGGATATTGTATTGAATTTCAATAATGTAATGGTTAATATTAATTTCAACTATGTTATGAACAAATTGGTTTTGAAAGTTATATATGAATTATTTAATAAAGTAAAAAGAATACTACTATATAAAACCAATAGACAATAAACAATTCAGCTTATATAAATTAAAGGAAAACTTTGCCACTGTCCTTGCATATCTTGTCAAATGTGTTAAGTCAAGATGACTTCACTTAAATATGATTTTGATGTATAACAAAAAGAGTTCAAATACAAAGAAAAACAAAACAGACGAAGTCGGAAACAGACGAACTCAGACACAGACGAAGTTGAAATAACTGAAGTCAGATACAGACGTACACAGACGAATTAAGACAACACAGACGGAGTTGGAACAGTTAAAGTCAAAGCAGACGCAGACGTAAATGCAAAGTAAACGCAGACGCAAATGCAAACCAGACGCAGACGCAAATGCAAAGCAGACGCAGACGCAAATGCAAAGTAGACGCAGACGCAAATGCAAAGCAGACGCAGACGCAAATGCAAAGCAGACACAGACACAGACGCAGACGCAGAAAAGAAGTAGACGCAAGAGTCAGTTCGAGTTAGTTACAGAACTCAATTGATTAACCGTTTCTTTAAAGATTCAAGATTCAAGAATCAAGAAGCAGTTACAGACGAAGGCTATAAATACAAGTCG
>JANZLF010000002.1:1586262-1598409 GCA_026546835.1 Erythroxylum foetidum
TCTAACCCTTACACGTGTCCTTACTAACAACCACAATTAGCTGATTCTCTTCTACTATTACTATGCCCACTGATATCTTCTTCAAGCTTCTCAATTCTTCTTCTTTGCTGCCGTGACTTCGATATCGTGAATTATTGCTTGCAACACGATTTTACTTTTTACTTCTCATTTTTTAATAATTTAAGATAAAATATATGAATTTGATAAACCCAGATTCGGTTGTACAATTGGTGACTGATGTTTTGAATGAATGGAAGGTGGTTCGAGTTCAACCACATATTGCGCCGGTAGTTGGAAACCGTAATCCAAGTTGGTCATGTCCCCTGAAGATTGGTAAAGATTAATATTAATGCCTTAGCTAGAAGTGCTTCGGGTTAAGGTATTGGTTATGTAGTAAGGGACTCGAGAGCTTCATTTATTGTTGATCGTGCATGACGCTATCCAGGTTTTTTACTGCAATGGTTGCCAAGGCCATTGCTATGCGTGAAGTGTTGAGTTGGATCAAGGCACAAGGATGACATTGAGTGCTTTTTGAAACTGATTCTCAACTGGTTGCACAAGTCATTAATACGATAAGTCTGATGATGTTTCTGCTTTTATTTTAATCATTCAAGACTGTAAATCCCTCTTGTCTGATATTCCAATCGCTAGGTATAGTTTTATTTATCAGTATGCGAATGTGGCTGCTTATGTTTTGGCCATTGGTAGTCATTCCGATGCAGGCTTAGGAGTGTGGATTAATTTGCCTCCTCTTAGTTTACTTGATGTCTTACTATCTTCTTAATGAAACCCCATATTTAATTTTTAAAAAAACCAGCATCCTCATCTAAATGCATGAATTAAGACAAAAGAGTACTGCAACAACAATATCTAAGTAAAAGTTGTACTAACATGCAGGATCTGAAAGATCTAGTAGTACCAACTTTCTCTTAACTAGTAAAGAAGTTGTTTCTAAATGATCTACGTAAAAATAAAATATAAATAATGCATAAATGCATAAAATAAAATAAAATAACAATAAGAAAAGTTAAAATAATAAATAATCAACATAGATAAAAAATAAATATGAATATAAATATGCGAATAATAACAACAACAACAACAACAACAACAATAATAATAATAGCAATGAGAGTAATAACAGTAGCAGTACAAAAAATCTTAGACTAAATCCCTAAGAGATAAGTACTACATATTTAAAAATTTAGACAAACTATGAGAGGAAAATACTAAAAGACCTATGACAACGACAAACGTCTCTTAAAATAGAAATCCTTTATTTGTATCTTAGTATGTCACAGTTTTCTATTGTTAATTATGTCATCGATAAGTTTCAGCAGTATCATATCATAAAATAAAAAATAAAAATATTTATATTTATATTTATCAAATGATCCACATAAAAAATAAAATAAATAAATACATAAAATAAAATAAAAATAACAATAAGAAAAGTTAAAATAGTAAATAATCAACATAGAAAAAAAGAAAGAAAGAAATACAAATATAAATATGCGAATAATAATAATAATAATAATAATAATCAGGAGGCGATGACAGAGATACTTCTATAGCCTGTTTAACATAGAGATAGTAGGCGACATAGAGTTAGGCAAATCGTCTGTGTCGGGACATGCCCTTACCAGGCACACTTGGGAAAGGGTCACAAGGGGTGAAATTACAAGGGTTATGAGAGGGATGGGGAGCAGAAGAGTTGTAGGGCCGGACAAGATCCCTATAGAGGTATAGAAGCAATTAGGAGTTGTTGGTATTAAGTGGCTAGTCCAACTCTTTAATGTGATCCTAGCGATAGCCAAAATGTTAGATGAATGGAGATTGAGTATGTTGATCTCCTTATATAAGGGAAAAGGTGACATCCAACATTGTCACAACTATAGAGGCATAAAACTACTAAGTCACACCATGAAGCTGTGGGAGAAGGTAATTGAAAAAAGGATCTAGAGAGCTGCTTCTGTGTCGGCCAACCAATTTGGTTTATGCCTAGTAGGTCCATGATAAAAGCAATGCATCTACTTCATAGACTCATGGAATGTTACAGGGAACGAAAATGAGATTTACATATAGTTTTATTGATTTAGAGAATGTGTATGACAAAGTTCCTAGAAAACTCCTATAGAGGTGTTCGGAGGCAAAAAGCATTCCTATGATCTGTATTAAAGTAATTAAGGATATGTATGAAGGAGCATTGACGAGCGTAAGGACGATAGGAGGCGACACAGAAATATTTTCTATCAGTGTTGGACTACATCAAGGTATTGCTTTAAGCCATTTTCTGTTAATTATAGTGTTAAATGAACTTACCAAACATATACAAGGAGGGGTACCTTGGTGTATGTTATTTACTGACGATATTGTCCTAGTGGATGAGACCAGGAAGGGGGTCAATTCTAAGCTAAAACGTTAGAGAGATACATTAAAACCAAAAGGTTTTAGAATGGACAGGTCTAAGACGGAATATTTAGAATGCAATTTTTAGGGAACCAGCGGGTACATGAAGTGGCGGTGACAATTGGTGTTGACATTATACCACAAAAATCGTGTTTTAAATATCTTAGGTCCATCATTCAGAGTGATGATAATATCGATGCGAATATAGTACGCTGTATTAGATCTGGATGAACCAAATGGAGAAGTGCGTCAAGGGTTTTATGTGACAAAAAGATTCCTGTAAAACTCAAGGGCAAGTTTTATAAAACAGTGATCCATCCAACTATGTTATATGGGGCAGAGTATTGGCCTACCAAACGTCGACATACAAGACAGTTGTTGGTAGTCGAAATGCGCATGTTTTGGTGGATGTGTGACATTACCAAAAGATATAGGGTTCGTAACCGTGTGGTGAGATATAGACTACAGGTGGCTAGTGTGTTCGACAAGTTGAGAAAGAATAGACTTAGTTGGTTCGGGCATGTGCACAGGAGGCCCTCTAATGCTCCGATGTGTAGTTGTGAGAGTATAACCCTTAGTGAATACAAGAGGAGAAGGGGGAGGCCTTACAAGACCTGGAGGGAAATGAACAAGAAAGATTTATTTGAGTTGGACCTTAATAAGGTAATAGCTACAAATAGACGAGTATCGCGTGATCGGATAAGGGTAAGAGATTAGCCTTTAAAGTTCGTCATTACAGTAGAGTAGTTATTTAGAGATGGGACTCATGACACACAGATTATGGGGAGAGTAGGATTGACATACTTGTAGGGTATATGAGCAAGGACTCCTACAATAACTATAAACAAGGTGAGTCAGTCTTTGCAGCTTATCAGGTACTCACGGATCTGGACTCCTTTTTTCTAGTGTAAAATTTTTATTTATTTAATAATTTACTGTGCTAATTTTACTTTTTTCCTATGTAACCTGCATCATTCATATCTTATCTCATTTACATGTGGGTCTATCGGAAACAACCTCTCTACTATGTAGGAGTAAGGCTGCGTACTATCAGACCCCGCTTCATTGCGAGATTTCGGACTGAGTGTTGATGATAAAGAGTAATAGCAATAGCAACATTAAAGTCATAATACCTATTATATCTAAAATTAACAAAATAAATTTTGTTATTTTAATTTTAAGTTTAAATTCAATCTAAATTTTTTAAAAATTTTGATTTTATTAACTCCACTCAAAATATTTTTTATATTTAATTATTTTATATTTAAACCTCAATAATGTTTATTAGAATTATAACAATTAATGCATAAAGCTTTCTGCTATGCGAGAGTTTGGGGAGGGTCATATTATATGCAACTTTCTTTTTTGTATTTTTACAAAGAAGCTGTTTCCGTGATTTATTAGAATTAGAGGTTTAAATTCAATTGTAATATTTTTTAAAAATGTTTATAATAAACCATCAATGAATTAAAATTTTAACTTAATTTCTCACCTTTTGTCTTTCTAAAAATTTATTATTCAAATTCACATGACATAATGTAGTAGTAAAATTCATTAAAAATTAAAAAATATTTGAAAATGTCACTTAATTAATAAAATTTAATCCCGTAAATTATTATATTAAATGTAAGATTTTTATCAGATATTTAATATTAATTTAAACTAAAACACTATAAAATGTTAGTATTAAAATTATAATTTGATCAGGAGCGAACGTCTAGACACACCTTTCAACACATATTGGATACTGCTCAGAAGAAACTCTCAGGCTGGAGTGCCCAGACCTTGTCGCTCGCCGGGCGAGTTATCTTAACCCAGTCAATCATGGCTACCCTTTCAATTTTTACGATGCAAACAGTCCGTCTCCCGCGCCAACTTTGTGACGATCTGGAGAAAATCATGAGAGATTTTATTTGGGGCTCTGCGCCCAATCAACATAAAATGCACCTTGTCAACTGGGCATCTGTCTGTCAGCCTAAGTCCACTAGGGGACTAGGACTAAAACGGATCTACCCTACCAATGATGCGTTACTCACCAAGTTGGGTTGGGCCTTACTGACTCAGTCGACAGCCCTCTGAATTCAGGTACTCAGAGCTAAATATAGACTGGATACTTACCATATCCTCCAAACTACCCCCAAACAATCGCGAGGCTAGGAGCTTCGGTAGTTTGGAGGGGACTTTCGGCATCCTGGTCACTTGTACGACAAGGTAGCAAATGGATTCTGGGCAACGGCAGAAGAATATTATTCTGGCTGGATAACTGGGTGAATGGATGGGGATCGCTTATCCATGTGGCGACCTCTCAAATTTCGGTAATAGCCTGAATGCCACAATTGTCAACTTTACTAGTGAAGGGGGTACCTGGCTCTAGCAGGAGTTTCAACAATACCTACCTTCCTTAGTCTGTCTGGAGTTAGCATCTCTCTGCCCTATTGTTGAGGAGGGAGGGGACGATAAGCTGGTGTGAGGGTCAACTACCCATGGGAGGTTCACTGTGGCATCAGCTTATGATTTACTGGAAGGCCCTTATCTAGACACGAATCACAAGCTTTGGGAGGTTATGTTGACATGGCCTGGATCTCAGCGGATTCGTTCTTTCCTGTGGTTGCTGGCTAATAGAAAACTCTTGACTAATCTGCAGCGAGTAGTCAGGCACATCGCCACAGACAGCAGTTGCCATTTCTATGGCCAGGAAGGGTCAACATTACATATGGTATAAGACTACCTGAGAATGCAAACTTTCTGGCATAAATTTCCTCGAGATGTGATTGATACGGACTTCTTCCAACAGGATGAGGGGATATGGATGGTGTCTAATCTCATCAAAGTTTCGAAAGTTCAACAAGATGAGTGGGCTACAATCTATGGCGTAGCCTGCTGGTTATTATGGAAATGACGTAACAGCAGCCTGTTTGAGCGGGGCTTTATATGCCTGGATGATGATACCAAGGCTGTACTGGACTACGTGGAATGGATTGGTCTCACAAGAAATATGGAAAATTGTGTTTTACCGACTCAGGGATTGACTGTGGGGAGTTTAGTGGGTTGGACTAAACCGTTGGAAGGTTGGGTGAAATTAAATTCGGATGGGGCATTCAAACAAGGGCCTACTACGGCCACAACTGGCAGATTAATTAGAGATAGCCATGGAAAGTAATGTGGTGGGTTTCAGCAACATCTTGGAAGGGGATCACCCTTATCTGCAAAATTCTGGTGTGTTTTCTGCGGCCTCACATTGGCTTGGAACCTGGGCTATAGACATGTCGTCGTCGAAGTAGAGTCTTTAGAGGTCATTAACATTCTCTCTGCTTCCCACGGAACACTAACTGAGGACACTTCTTTGGTTGCAGGTATCCCTAGCCTACTACACTGTGATTGGGAGGTCCAACTACGACATGCTTTTCGTGAGGAAAACCAGTATACCAATAGATTGGTGGCTTTTGCAAGTTTATTAAATCCGGACATGCACCTGCTATAGGTGCCACCAAAGGTCATACAGGAGCTTATTCACTGAGATGTACAAGAAGTGTCGTATTCCCGACATCTGCGCTAGTTTTGTTTTTTCTATCTCCCTTGTAATAAAAAAATTATAATTTGATAAAACCTTGGCATTTAAATTAATTAAGCCTTTGGAATATAAATAAGAACTGCGAGAGAATATGGAACGTCACGAGCATATAATGAGCTGTTTCTCACAATCACTCATTTTTCTACTTTCATTTCACCTCCATCAATTTCAGATATACCTATTTGATCTCTTTCCTTTTATATATATATACATATTCTAAGTGACATAGTCATTACCCACCTCTCGAGTCAAATTATAATGATTCTGTTCTTACAACTCTCTTAATCTTATCTTTATTGTCTGATAAAGAGTGTGTTCATGTCTAAGCATCTCCATTCCCCTTTACAGAAAGTTACTCAACTTGTTTACAAGTTAAGCGACCACCGCAATGCTCGAATATGATCTTTGGTTAACTTTTACATGTATAGTAGCTAAGCGGAGGTTGGTCCATGGTGGGTAGGTTAAACAGTACCGCTTGTTTTAAGTAATTTGCAGACAAGAAAACAAAACAAGACAATAGTATCTGTAGTAAGATTTCAATATCAGATCATTACACCAGGAATAAGCAAACTGATAAGATTTTAATGGTAGAAACTATAAACTTATATCTATGTTTTTTGGTTCTAGAGAAGTTTGAGACACTGGTGGAGCTACTTGATGCTTGTTTGTTTCATTACTTGGTACGACATGTGATTTGCAGATCATGCTTCACTGGAGTTTAAGATTCCTTAATCTGCATGAAACAATGAAGATTTGTTAAGCAGTATCCATTAGTAAGCTACCTGTGTTCTTGAATGGTATGTAAGAAGAACTTAATACGAAAAGAGCTTACCTTTGATCTTCGTCCATGCAGTTGTGGCTCTTGCTTGCCTTCTTGTAGTTGGGTAGAGGAACATGACCAGCTTCGATTTGTTTCACATCTTCAACGAGCATATCGTAATGTCTCTTCACTTCATCCACAGTTTTGCCTCCGACGGCTCTGGCTAGCTTCTGGAAGCGATCTGGAGTGTCCTGGTCATAAGTGGCTAAAGCATTCTCGAACAGCTTGTTTTGCTTGGGAGTCCAAGTGGAGCTGGAGCCCATATCAGAGAGAAAAGAAAAGACTATATTAGAAAGATGAAATAGAAGAAGAAGAAGATGGTATGCTATGCACCTAGAGGTAGCCATTGATGGGCTATATATAGTGGTTAGCTAGTAGGGTAGAGTTGTGTTTGGTGGACGAGAAAGTGATAGACAACAAAGGGAAAGCGGTGTGGACCTACATGGTTTTTCACTCATGCTCCAGGTAAGGTAATCCACAGGTTTGAGCTTTTAATTATATTTCTATAGATAATTCCCTTAAATTTAAATAAGATTTTAAATATTTAAATAATATTATAATAATGATATCAACAATAAAATTATGAATAATAGAAAATTGAGAATATTAATGAAAACATTTTGAAAATTAAAAAAATTATTTAAAAATTTCACCTAGAGGATGGATATGATAATCCTATAACCCTACACCGAAAAGATTATTAAAATTGTTGTTGTTAGAACAGATCATTATTTGAAAGTTACTGCATTTTGAGATGACTTTGGATGACTTTGGAGCTGTATAAACAGACAGCAGTTTACTTTTTAGGTGTTTTCTTTGTTTGTTGTCTAATCTTGTAAACTTGATATAGCAGCCGCAGCACTGTCACCACTAGCTCCTACGCTCGACAACCTTCCAAAACATGTGTAGCTGGCCGCTCCATCTTTTTGAACTAAGAGCATACATCAGTTCCTGTGCATTTTGTCTATTATTGAGGAATGGTCAAGTCAAGATATCTATGCCACATTCTTTCTTTCTCGTACAGATGGTTGGTTTAGCTCTGCTGATGCATTGTTTATGACTTTAACTGACATGGACTGAACTTGTACACTGTAACCTTTCTTCATGGCTTTAGGATTGATAGGATTGAGTCTGATACATCTCTTCAATACGAACAGGAAGTTGGGTTTGGTGCTAATCATGTTTTTCCAAGATGGGTTTCAATCAAGTGGTGAATTCAATGAGTTTGGAACGTTTAAGGTTATCAGAATATTACTTTGATAGAGTCTCTTTTTTTTTTAAAAAAAGGGAGGACACTGTATTGCATATCAAGTGGGGCGTGTACTGCCAGCTGCATGATTCTTCCCTTTGTATTGTATGATAAGCACTGGGCCCGAACGAAAGTGAAACCATTTGGAGCAAGTTTCAGTAATTGAGGGTACAGTAACCTGAATATACATTTTGCTTACTGTACTTACTGAACTAGACCTCCAATTGTTGTTGTGTAGGGTTAACAATGAAGGTGATGGTACAGGACTTTGCATCTCAGATCGAGCAAACGAATACGGTTATCTCCCGGGCAGTTAGGGGTTCTCCTGTTACTAGAACTCAAGCTATTAGTTGGGATAAACCAAGTGTGGGATGGATACAATTGAACACGGATGGAGCGCAACAAAGAACTAGTTGATATACTTCAGTGGGTGGTCTCCTCCGAGATAGCTCAGGAATTTGACAAGGAGGCTTCGTCCATTCTATTGGTTTTTGTTCCCCATTGAATGCTGAATTATGGGGGGTTTATTCAGATTTGAATTTGACATGAGGTATGGGTTATTGGCGATTGGAATTAGAAGTTGACTCTTTGAAAGTTATCAATATTCTCTCCTCTTCTAGTATGACATATAATACTTTACTCACTCAAAATATTCAGGCATTATTAACACGATTCTGGACGATTCGCGTGTGACATATTTTTCGTGAAGAAAATCAATGCACAGATTGGTTAGCTTTTTATGCGACATCATTCACCTTTGGCATTACTTTTTTATAATTTCCTCCTTCGGGATGTCTCATTATCCTCTTAGAGGATATGTGTAGGGTTTTAACTCCTAGGCCCTCTGTTTAGCCCCGCTTTCTTCCCTTAAAAAAAACAATGGCAGACACACCTCCAAATTCACAGTACACAGTTGTATAATAAGCTAATATATGAATTTTTACTAGTTGTGTCAGTTCATCATTTCTTATCTAAGCTTTTAATAAGATCAAACCATCCAGTTTTTTTCTTTTTTTCCTGTATGGCTTTTGAGTGATTAAGTTTCAGGCAACCTAAAGTGAGCAACTTGGCCAAATTTCTGATGGATATCTAAGGAGTTCCAACCTCAGTTGCATTGCACCACGGGAATATCAGTAAGAACAATCATCAATACTTTGGTACTAACAGTTGCTTTCTGTCATTTCAGACTATAACAATCACGGCATTTTCCAGGAACTTCAATCTGATTGATCATAGCAGTATTAGTACTAGGCCTCTAGCCTTGCTGAAATGTGCCTTTTCAGGTTTTCTTTAAAAAGAAAATGCATTGTACAAGGAACCAAAGCAAAAACTTTCACCTGGTACTCTTGTCACTGTTCCAGAATCCTTATCATCCACGTCCAACACAAACTGCAGAATTTATCTCTCTGGATAGATATCTTCCCTTTCTTTTTCATAAGCTTTAAGGCTAATTGCTTCTTTTATCTTCCCTGGTGGACCTGAAATTTGCAAGTTGGAGAACTGGATCATATCTTTCCAAGACCAAAGACCAGATACTGCTTATACTCCATGGAAAGTGGAATCGTAATAATGAATTTAGTGAAAGAAATTGGTCAAGACTTCTTTTTCCTGAACAGTCTGCTAAATAAGGAGTTATAGCTTGTAAATTCGACCTAACATACATGTTTTCAACTCTGCATATGGCAATTCCAGCTTCAGTGGATTTCCTGTATGGATAAGACTTACCAAGTTTCTATTCCTATCTGTCCATCAGTGCATATCTACATAGAATTGCTTTGGATAGACATCATTCCTACAAGATGGACTAATCTTCAGACTTTATATCACTCCATTAAATGATTAAGTAACTAGCAGAAGATAGAGTTCTTCTCTTGAGAAATACTGTGGAATTGAGTTTACACTTTTTTTAGTAATTATTACGTAATATTTTATGTTTACTGAATTAACAAGAATTTTAATTTAGAAATAAGAGAACCACATAGTTTAAAATAATTAGTTTCTACAAACGTACAATAAGCATAAAAACTGTGATATGGGCCAGGTTTAAATGCTAAAAGGTATAAAAAGAAAGAAGATGATCCTGCCATGAATAGACGTATGCGGTGATCATTGGTTGGAAAATGACAGGTGGTGTAGCTTTAAGAATTGCAGAGGGTCCTAATGGTTGATAAATGGTTGGAGATACATCAAGCTGCAGATGATTGGATTCCTTATCAGCATCCATCTTGTTTCCTGTATATAAAAGTGATTCCTGCAGATACCTTGCATACCAGCAGCATAGCTTGGATTTGGATTCGTTCATTTTATTCCTTTGGTCCCTCTTACAAGTTGGCTCTTGGGTCATTCCAGGTTTTCCGGGGCAGGCATCTTTTTGGGTGTAAGATAAAAGTTTTGAAGATGACAGACTATGTCTACCTGGAGAATCCTGGGAACCATTTACTACTTTTACAGGATCAAAATGTGAAAAGAAGCCAAGATCAAGAAGATAGGCATATTCTGTTCTTTCTATCCTCTCACTTGCATGCTGATGCTAACCTTACGTGTAACTTTCTCTGCATGACCAAATGAAACGATGGAGAGATCAGATCAGTGGGTGGAGAGGAGTGAATTTGAATTTGCGATTGGTTTTGCTTTCAAGGTAATGGAATTTGCCAGGTTGTGTAAGATGGAAAGTTGAGCTTTTAGGTTTCAACTTCAATCGGAACATTTAGTGGTTCTTTGTTCTTTTTATGATTCCCTTTTTTTTCCATATTTCATCATAATTTAATTAAAATTAATTATAATGATCATACAAATTATTAAATGATAAATCTCAATTTTTTATACTTTAATAATAAAAAATTGCAAAAACCTATTTCTCAAAACTTTAAAATATATATATATATATATATATACTTAATTAAAATGTGATATAATTAATTACACCTAAAAATAAGATTTAATTGAATATTATATTGTATTGGATAATATCATAATTTCATTGGATGCAAATCCCCCTCAATAGAACACTGGACCCTTGAAGGCCCTTTTGTATAGTGATTGCTCATGGCCTGTTCTATAACCCTAGTCCAAAGCTCAAGAGATGCTAGACCCATTGTAACTTGTTTTGGCCCATGTAAATCACAAAAGGCTCAAGATGGAGAACTTGAATGTAATGATACGCATATCTAAATGAAGAATGCAATCTTACATTACTTCAAAGAAATCCAAATTAAGACTAAGCTTACAACTCTTGATCACAGCTCGGATCACAACCTGAAATTCGTTATGTATCATAAACAAAAAGGTAAGATCCCGATCATGGTAGGGTATCGATGATTAGAACCGCTGAAAGGAGAGAAACCATATCAACCTTGCAATTGAAACGAGGCCTTTCTTCCTTCCTTCTAGTCTCACTCGAGGAGGAGGTAATCCACTATCGAGCGAAATGGTAAGAAAAAAAAACTATATTTTTATCAAAATTTGTATAACAAGAATATAATGTTTAAATAAATGGAAAAAGAAAAAGAAAAAAAAGAGATGTGTTTGTGGTTATTGTTTAGTCCCAATGTTAAATATCCCATGTGTCTTGTCTTCCTACTTTGGGAAAACATGGGAAGGAATACAAGGTTGTCTTGACAAAAATCTCAGTATTACTAAGGAAACCAATGGTATGGTAGTAGTACCACTGACATCCTCTTTGTATTGTCTCCATTGAGGGCCACAAATTGCCCCATCATGAAGCTTAACTCATAAACTTCCCACCACATTGGTCAAGCCAAAAAAGTCACAAACAATTAATTAATGCCTTATATAATACTTCAACTCTTTAAATTGTTATTTATTTATTTTAAAAATTTTTACACTCATATGCTCTATTTTCAAACCCGGATCGGACCGGCCGGTTCGACCAGTCCGACTGATGACCAGTCAGTGGTCCGGTTCGGTTTATCTCTCAAAATCAGTAATGAATTGACTCAATCTGAATCAGTCAAAACTAGACAATTGACCGGTCGGACCGGTTCGACTATTTTTTATTTTTTTATTTTTTAAATATTTGTAATATTATATATAATTAAATATAATTATTGCATAATTATTACGTCACACCGGTTCGAC
>JANZLF010000002.1:1619822-1639596 GCA_026546835.1 Erythroxylum foetidum
TTTTTCTAATATATAATTATTATCAATAATAAAAATATAATTAAATTATATTATATATAAATTTGTATTTACTAAAAAAACAAAAAATTGAAAATAAAAGCTGAAAACGTCATCCTCAAGAAATTCCGGTATGGATACTGTGGACTTGGAGAGTGAAAGAGATGAATATTTGGCAGTTAATCGTATCAGACATTAAATCTGACGTCACAACACGACAGTGATTCAGCTTAGTATTTACAGTGGCTGCCCTAAAGCATCAATCTGTAGTTTCTTATCGTTTTAATACATAAAAAGCATATTTTAACAAATGAGTTTGTTCATTTGTTGATTGAAAGTACCAAAGCAAAGCAAAGAGTTTGGATATAGAGAGATGGGTAGTGATAGTACGGGTTGCTGTGGGGCCGATTTCTGGTTATATCTGGCGATAATCGCCGGACTAGTGGCGTTTGCCGGCTTGATGGCCGGTTTGACCCTGGGTCTCATGTCTTTGGGCCTCGTCGACCTCGAGGTTCTCATCAAATCTGGCCGTAGTCCGGATCGTATTCACGCAGGTACTGTGACTGACGGTTTTGTTTTGGTTAAAGCTTTGGTCATCTCTTGTTTTGTTTAATTCGTGTTTTGATCGGTTAAGTTTTGTGTTCATTTAAGTGGAATTTGGTGTTTTTGATTCTATTGTTTGGCTGTTGTTTGTTTTTTTGATTGGCTTAGGGTGTTTGGTTTAGGTGGAAAGTTTTCAAGTTAGTTTGAGTTGATGTGTGCGTGATTTGGAGGATTAGAGACTATGTTAACTCGCTGAGTCCAAGTCTTTGCTTGAGCTTTTTTATGTTTTCTGTTTAAGCTGTAGATCGCATTCGTTTGCTGTAACTGTATCATCTGAGGTTTTTTCTTTTTGGGCTTCTGCAGGAAAGATATATCCAGTGGTGAAGAATCAGCACCTGTTGTTATGTACTCTTTTGATTGGTAACTCTTTAGCCATGGAGGTACGCTATCGACCAACCACGATTCTGAATATTATTGTTCCTTTTAACTCGAGAATTGATAATAATATGCTGAATCCAGATTTGGAATTTGACGTTTCTATGTGACTATTTGTGTTGTTCTTAGACCCTTCCGATATTCCTGAACAAACTTGTGCCACCTTTTGCTGCAATCCTGATATCTGTGACTCTAATACTGATGTTCGGAGAGGTAACTTTTCGTGGTGCTGGATTTATTTTGTTCTGGTTCTGGAATTCATCTATGTAGCTTCCACATAAAGCATTGTTTGTAATTGTGCTAGCTTGGTGTTAACAGATACTACCACAAGCAATATGTACTCGTTATGGCTTGACTGTTGGAGCTGCAGTGGCACCTTTGGTCCGTGTCCTACTCTTTATATTTTACCCTGTTTCTTATCCGATTAGTAAGGTAAGTTTGTTGTCTGAGCCTCTGTAGGACTACTAGGAATCTTTATGCAATTGAGTTATGTTTCATGGAAAGTCATATGTGCTTTTAGAACAACGATATTTGAGTGTTGAAGATTGTGGGATCTTCTACTTCTTGTAAGTGCAGGTTCTGGATTGGATGTTGGGCAAGGGACATGCTGTCCTTTTACGAAGAGCAGAGCTGAAAACTTTTGTTAATTTTCATGGAAACGAGGTATTCAATATGACATACAACTGTCTCTATTCTGTCTCCCTTTAAAACTTTATTCTTACAGAATCCACTAAGTTTTGGGCGGGAGATTAAGCTGATAGCATATGTTTCTTGTTAGGCCCTAACTGCGAACTTTGCAATGACTGCACCATAAATATTTTGTTCCTGTAGGCAGGGAAAGGCGGGGATTTAACACATGATGAGACTACTATCATTACTGGGGCACTTGAATTGACTGAAAAGACTGCAAAAGATGCAATGACTCCCATAGCGAAGGCATTTTCCCTTGATCTGGATGCAACTCTTAATTTGTGGGTTTGTGGTTTCTTTGTCATTCTTGCATCATCATTTTCCCATTCCACATTGGTTTTAAGTTATGGTTCTTTTCCTATAGGGAGACATTGAATGAGATAATGACCATGGGACATAGTAGAGTCCCAGTTTATTCAGCAAAGCGAACAAATATCATTGGACTTGTTTTGGTATGTCATTTCTTTATCATATGGATTCCTTTTTGGTGATTTCTATCAAGAATACTGACACTTGATTGTTTTTTCCCTTTGCTTGTATCCTCATGCAATCTATTTTAGTTTATCAGACAGGGGAAAACTTAATAGGTCTACTTCTTCATTTTTAAAGTAGTTAGTTGTCTTTTCTTCATTGCTTAAACATCGTTTTCTATAATCTCATGTCTTCATGAGATCATGTGATGGATGAACTATACTTATCTTTTAAGCTGTAGTATCTGCCTGTAAAATTTATCGGGTTCAAACATTGAGCAGTTAACAATGGTGAGTGAAAAAGAATATTGATGGCACACTTATCTGGACTATTTCACTATCAGGGTCATTGAATGTGAAATTAATTCACAATGGGTTTGGCACAACAATAACTGTTTGACACTTAAATTGTGATGGTGTTTGTCTCAGGCCACATTTAGACCTCGTCATTTTCACTTTCACACAAGTAGAAGAACATTATGTAGCACATTGGAACAGTCAGATAGAATTATGTATTTGAAATAGGTTGATAGAAGATTCTAGTAAAGCTGTCCCATGTAGGATATAATGCTGTGGTGGAACATCCGGGAACCTATATCCTTGGCAGGTGAAAGTATGGGCCGGGGATCCTTGTTACGTTCATAATTAGTCAAAACTCTCTTCCAATATATTCTGCTCAACTCATTAGATCCAATTATAATATATACAGGTCAAAAATCTCTTAGCAGTTGATCCAGAAGATGCTGTTCCTCTTAAAAGAATGATCATACGGAAAATTCCTCGGTAACTCCTGTTCACATGAGTTATTTACATCCTTAAGGAAAAAAAATATGTTTGCTTGTTATTCAACTGGGATGAATAATGACCATTATCATTCTCTTCTTGCTTTTCCATTTATGATACAGTGTTTCAGAAGACATGCCTTTGTATGATATCCTTAACGAGTTTCAGAAAGGTCACAGTCATCTTGCGGTTGTATATAGAGATGTGAGTGTGAGTAAAGAGATGAAGGCACCACCACCTGAATTTAAGGATAGCTGTCACAAACAGAGAGGTAGTGCTATTTCCATGTAGCTGGGTGCCTAGTGATATTTTGTGATGTAAATTCTGGAGATTTTCCTTGATTAAGTTTGTGCACTGAAATGTTAAAATCTATTCCAAACCCAAGTCCCTTTTTCTTCCATTTGTTTTACAACCTTTCACTCTCTGTGTCATGGACACTGATATCTACTCTGCATTTCTAGCTACGGTAGAGCTGTAAATTTCCACCTTATGTTGATTTGTGATAACCAGATGGTGATAAAGGCAACTTGACTTCTGCTGCCCACAATATGACAGTCACTTCTGAGTCACATGAGAACAAAACTACTAAAAAAGGTGGAGGCCAAACAGTGAAAAGTAGTCTACCTGTAACTCCTCCCTTTAAGAAGCGCCACAGGGGTTGTTCATACTGCATCTTGGACATTGAGAATTGCCCGATTCCAGAATTCCCATCCAATGAAGAAGTTGTTGGTGTGATTACAATGGAGGATGTTATTGAAGAACTTCTTCAGGTATATGAAATCTTGTGTACGGGCACAGTATGGCCAGGCACATAGTAGGACCATAATATAAGCATTGTGGATCTACCGGTGTCTTGCTTTTGGATTCTATAAGAATCTTTTCATCATAGAAAAATGTCTTCTAGAATTAGGGAACCCAATGCTTCCAAATTACTTATTCCATTGGAATGATATAAGCTAAATTTGTGGAGGATGCATACCATCGAGCCATGTGATTTGGAGACGTTGAATAGTATCATATCTTATCTAACCAATGTTCTTTCTTACGGATTTGATGTTTTCCCTGATGCCAATCTGCCGATGTTTTCCCTGATGCCAATCTGCCAATGTTTTGTTATGCAGGAAGAGATATTAGATGAAACTGACGAGTATGTCAACATCCACAACAGGTACAGGTTTTCTTCTGCTGCATATATTTACATCCATTATGCATGCGATTACTCTCTCTGCACAAGATATGCTTTTCAAACGTGGGATAAGTTACCAAAATGCTACTGCTGTCGCAATTTGATGGAACAATCTCTGGCTACTAAGTTTGTTGAACTGTCATATGGCTGGGACTGAGCTACCGGTGAATGTTCCATGAAAGTAACCCTTTCTTCAAAATGCAGGATAAGAGTCAACATGAATGCATCTCAGTCTCAGGTAAAGATATCCAATACGGCTCTGCAACTTTCCGACACCGACAGTTATGCTACATGCAACGTATCCTCTGTAGATGCTTCATTTAGCGACTCATCAAATCAGATGTCCCAAGGAGACTTACCAAAGAATCAACAGAAGTTATAGGTTGCATGAAACATTTGACATAGATGAACTTGTAATGATGTAAGTTAAAAAAGGATCATTTAAGAAGCATTCCATACCTGGGGACATTTATAGATTCTGTAACTATGTAGATAGGTGGGTAGTCACGGTTTCATGTATAATTAGTATTCTTTAAGAAGTATCCTTAATCCCCCCCATCTCCTAATTTTACCTTAAGTTAATAATTTTACTTCATATCTTTTACTCGTTATCAAAAACAGCCTCTTTATTAATTAGAGGCAATGTTGTGTACTTCTGATATAATGTTTAAATTCAAACCAAACTTAAACTTGATTAAACTAAATTGACTTGTGATTTTAAGACCCAAATAAATTGAACCATAACAAACTTTTTGCAATGTTTTGAAAATGAAGTTGAACCGTTAAAATCATCATCATTATTATTATCACATTCAGTTCAAAGTTTCACAATGAAGCGGAGTTTGAAGAAGTTTGATAGTACGTATCCTTATTCCTACATAATAAAGAGGTTAATTTCGAAAAACTCACATATAGATGTGACAAGAAAATAGTGATGCAGGTTAAAAGAGTAAATAAGTAAAAATGGTATACAAATTATTGAAATAAATAAAATTACAATAAATGCATGATGATGATGATGATGATGATGATAATAAAACTACTACTAATTATAAACTCAATAAAAGGATAATAATAATCATAATAATAATAATAGTAATGCCAACCAAGGATAAAATGTTTAAAGTTATAAATGTTCAATTGGTAGTAGGCAATCATAAAATTATTGAATAAAATTAAAAAAATTAAAATTTTAAAAAATAATTAAGACAGACTGTGATTACCTATAGAAAAATTTAAAGTTTAATTAAAAACAACGTTAAATTAAAATTAATCAGTTTATTTTTATTTATAAAATTAATTAGTTATTTTTAACAACAATAATTATCAAAAATAAATATTAAATTGTCAGTTTAAATTTCTGAATATTTTCAAAAACATTGATTTTTTGTCACGGCCAACGTGGCAAATAACAGGCAGTGGAGTCCTTTCCGCTAATGGCGCTTTTTGGTAAGCGAAATGGAAATATGTAGAAAATATAACAATGTATATGTTCAGTACTTCAGATCCTCACACCTTCGATTTTAGCAAGAGAACATAACTTCTCAAACTGTCAACATTTCTTAGAAGAATTCACGTTGTTAGATGATTATCACTCGGTTTTCTTTCACCGATCTATGTAGTCATTTCAAATTTGCTTGGCTTTTAAGGGTAATCATTTGATTTTATTGGTTTCAGAGTGATTATCATGGCTCATCCAACTTTGGTCCTCCCACTTTGTAGTAGTCCTTTTCCTGCTCATATTCCTGACAGATCTTACTTCCCAAACTTTCTGGTGACGATCTTAGTAGTGATGAGAAAGACCCTTTAAGTAAATCCTACTTCTGTTTTTGTGTCGACTTCTTTGCCAGATGTTTTGGTTTCTGTTCGTTTAGCAGTTCTGGAGTTGGGGAGCGATGGCTATAGCTCGGCTTCAACGGCTTGCTCGTCAAGTGAAACGCCCACATGGCGTCTGTGTGAAGATGACAGCGGTTGCTATAATGGGTTTTTGCTTTATATTTGTTTGGTCAATGTTCTCTTTTTCTCCTTCTTCAGTGATCACTCAAAGAGAGAGCTTTGAAGACATAGGCGAACCAGTACCAGGACGCACCGGTTTGAGTACTTCTCAGGCGTCGACTAAGCAGAAAGAATCAGGGAAACACGAATCGAGTAGAAAAGACCAGAACTTGAAAGTTGAATCTGAGCTGGAATCCAAAAAGAATGAGAAATTGACAAATGGGTCTGTTTCTTTAGGCGGGAAACAGCAAGAATCTAGGACTGTGGATAGGAAAAAGGCACAGAAGCTGAAAAAAGGAGCTAAAAAGTTGCCTGATGCTAAGATGGAAGATACTAATGAGGATGAGGAATTACAGAATGATGAAATGGAAAATGAAGAGAATGAAGGAGAAGTAGTGGATGGTAAGGAAGAGGCAAGTGATGGTGAGATTGAATGGGATGTTGATCTTGAAGGAGATGGCGAATTGGTGGAAACTGTGGATCAAGAAGATGCGAAGAAGGTGGAAGATGAGACTGTTGAGTCAAAAGGTACAGTGAAGAAGCAGAAGGTGAAGGGTCCTCTGTTTGATCCTAAGGCACATTATAGTTGGAGATTATGCAATACAAGAAGCAAACACAATTACATTCCTTGCATTGACATTGACAGTGGATCAGGTAAGCTGCACGGGTACAGGCACACAGAGCGAAGTTGCCCGAGAACGCCTCCAATGTGTCTTGTTCCTCTTCCTCATGAGGGATACGAGTCCTCAGTTAGCTGGCCTGAGAGCAAATTGAAGGTACGTGCAAGGACTCATAAATCTTGTTGTGTGGAAACAGAAATATGCTCGACTCATGTTGTTGTTATTGCAGATTTTGTATAAGAATGTGAGACATCCAAAACTTGCTGAATATATCAAGAGAAACAGTTGGTTAGTTCATTCTGGAGATTATCTTACCTTCCCTCAAGATCAATCCGTGTATAAAGGCGGAGTTCAGCACTACCTTGAATCAATCGAAGAGGTGAGTTGTATATTAGTCTTGATCTGAAATTATGACACTAAACCTCAATTTCTTAGAGGTGGGTATACTATAATATCTGGTTTGAAATCATCGATCCATAACTATGGCTAACCCATGCTCTTGATGCTGTCTATAGATGGTACCAGATATTGAATGGGGAAAGAATATTCGTGTAGTACTTGACATTGGATCTACGGATTCTAGCTTTGGAGCTTCTCTAATTGATAAGGAAGTATTGACACTATCACTTGGCTTGAAAGATGACTTAGTTGACCTAGCTCAGGTTGCCCTAGAGCGGGGTTTCCCTGCAGTAGTTAGCCCTTTCGGAAGTAGGAGGCTTCCTTTCCCTAGTGGTGTTTTTGATGCTATTCACTGTGGAGAGTGCACCATTTCTTGGCATGCTAATGGTTTGTTTTTCCTTTAATATTCTCTTCTTTTGGATGAGACAACCCTGAAACACATAAAAACACTCGTTCTTTTCCGATTTTCAGGGGGCAAGCATCTCCTGGAGATGAACAGGATTCTAAGGCCTAGCGGGTACTTTATCTTGTCAACTAAGCATGAAAGCATTGAAGAGGAAGAAGGTTTGTGCTGACATGCTATAAACACCTTTTCTTCTCTACTAGATAGTCACTACACCCTTTATTGTGACTGATGAGGGTAGCATTTAATAGTGCCTGTTGAACTCTATGAATTGCATGAAAGTAGGATAGTCCAAATTCAGGAGTGCTAGAGTTTTAAATGCAAATCTATAGAAGTATGATAGTTGTGTTTCTTCACGTTAGTAACTGATGAAGCTTAAGCTGTATCCACCTTTCGTAAAAGTTAATTTGCTTCAATGGTTCTAGGCATATGGTGTGGCTTGGCTTGCTAGCACCTAGAAACATGGATTACCATTACAAACTAAGTGAATTGAGCCATATATTTCAATGGTATTCTTGTTAGCCCTTGGAACTGACAGACTCTATCCATGTAGTTTTATTTCATAAAATACCAAATCTGAGCCGATTCTTTAACTGTCAGGCTTCTATGGTTTTTAATGCTGGCTCTGTCTCTTACATTGTTCTCAATGACATTATGCAGTTTCCCAGTAGCCCATGTTGATCACCATTGCTAACATTGTTATCTTTTGGTCATTATGATTAGCGATTCCAACTGCATCCTCGAGGCATACTTTAATTTATTAGGCATATGTATGCACTTGTGCAGTGATGGGCATGCTCCAGTAAGTAAAACACTTTCATAACATTCATCCTCTTTCTGCTTTCCAGCCATGTCCAAATTGACAGCTTCCATCTGTTGGAATATTCTTGCTCATAAAACTGATGATGTCAGCGAAGTCGGCGTTAAAATATATCAGAAGCCCGAGTCAAATGACATCTACGAGTTGAGACGGAAGAAACATCCACCTCTCTGCAAGGAAAATGAAAATCCTGATGCAGCCTGGTAAGCCTAGGCAATCATGAAACAAATGGCCCTTTTCAATTGTTATCATCTCCAATTAATTTGCTTTGTGTCTAGAATCTTATTTTGTATTTCACTTAACTGTATGGGTCGAATCAAATGTCGTGTTGAAGTTTAGGAAGAGAGTTGAGAGAATGGGAACATGTAATCAAATTTTAATATAAGCTCCTAGATGCCAACTGTGATGTTGAATTCTGATGCCACTTACTCTGCAACTTTTTCCTTGATCAGGTATTTTCCTATGAAAACATGCTTGCATACAATTCCATCATCAATTGAACAACACGGTACAGAATGGCCAGAGGAGTGGCCTAAGAGGCTTGAAACTTACCCTGACTGGATGGCCAATAAAGAAAATTTGGTTGCAGACACAAACCACTGGAGAGCTATCGTTGACAAGTCCTATCTCACAGGACTGGGTATCGAATGGGCAAATATTCGTAACGTGATGGACATGAAAGCTGTCAATGGCGGGTAAGCTAACAAAACTGCCCGTACCTGTGAAAGTTTCATTGCTGCTTGATTTGATTTATATAGGAATTAAAAGAGGAAGATGCTTTAACATAATTCTTTATCATTGATAGATATCTTAAACCTGTGGATCTAGAACATCAAGTCACAGGAATATAATCTCTTTGTGGTTACAGATTTGCTGCAGCTCTTTCGCAGCAGAAGGTATGGGTGATGAATGTGGTTCCTGTCCATGCACCAGACACACTTCCTATAATTTACGAACGAGGCCTTATAGGCATCTACCATGACTGGTGTGAATCCTTCGGAACATACCCGAGATCGTATGACCTCTTGCACGCGGACCATCTGTTTTCACGGCTTAAAAACAGGTCAAACTAGCATCAAACTGCTTCCTTCCTTAGAACAATCTTTCATCTCCATTCATTAATCCTCTTCTTCCATGGTTGGTTAAGCTTCCAAAATTCTAAACTGGTCTTGGCAGGTGTAAGCAACCTGTATCGATCATTGTTGAGATGGATAGAGTGTCGAGGCCTGGTGGGTGGGCGATTATACGTGACAAGGTTGCAATATTAGATCCATTAGAAGGAATCCTGAAGAGCTTGCACTGGGATATACGCTTGACTTATTATCAGGATAAAGAAGGTTTGCTTTGTGCACAGAAAACCTTGTGGCGACCCTGAAAGGGAAAATCTCTGTATATGGATCTGATCCTCACATAAACATTGTAACAGCAAATTGAAATTAGGACTTTGAAGGCAAGCTTTTCTTTTTCCTTTTTTAGCTTCTTCTGCCTTCATCATTACCAACTCTCATTGTTTTGATAATGCAAATTATGTTGTTAGCATACCTTTGTGTTCTTTAATTAAATTAAAAATGGATGATTCGAAGTAATTAATTGAATTAGACAATGTTGGTAATACATTGGTAGTGTTGGTTCAATGACAACACATGGGATTGAATTAGGGTTTAGTCCGTAAAAATTAATCAATGACAACACATGGGATTGAATTAGGGTTTAGTCCGTAAAAATTAAGTCTTTAGGGTTTAGTCCATAAAAATTAAGTCTTTGACTTAATTTAATTTTTTCATAAATTTTAACTTCAAGTTTGCGAAATTTTAAAAAAAATCTTAATTTAATCAATCTTAAACTTATTTAATCAATTTTACAATTAATAAAACATGGTATATTAAAATATTTTAATAAAATATTACTATCAATTCAATGTATTGAGAATACAATCAAAATCAAACTGGATTGGATGGTAATATATCGCATGAATTGAACTCAATCTTAATTAAATTTAGATATTTGAGTTTGATTAAAGTTAATTTTGTTTGATATTTAACTTTTTAATGATTTTAAAGTTCAAATTTATTAAATCCAAATTGAGACTGAACTCGAACTAATTTAAGTATTTAAACCTAATTTTGGTCAGATTTAAAGTTAATTGGTCAAATGTTATATTAAAATATTGTAATAAATTAACCAATGTTTTAAAAATCAAACTAAGAGTTAAATCAATAAGCTAAAAGGTTTAAATTTTAAAAGATTCAATCAATATTAGATTATTATAAAACTAATTAAAGATTTAGTAAAATTAAAAATTTTAGAATATGATTTAAAAATATTGTAAAATTTTAAGTTTAATTAAAAAAGAATTGTTAAATGTGAATCTATTAATTTTCAAAAATTAGCGTCTAAAAATCTTCAACTCATCAATTATTATTATTATTATTATCTTGAGAAATATTATTATTCTTATTACTATTGTTGATTATTATATATCATATGTTTTTATTATAGATATAAACTTAATTTTTGTTAAAATTAAATATCTAAAATTTAAATTTTTATGAAAATATTCAATGAAATAATATTTATGTTCTTATAATTTTTAAATTATATACTTATTGGTCATTTTATACATAAATAATTAATTCTAAATAACTAATTTTATTAAATATTTTAATAAATAATTTATATTATATGCTGATAAAATCAACTTATAGAATCACCTAATAATTAATAGTTAATACTTAATACAATCATCTTGCCAAAGCCAAACTGGCCAAATTAGAGATAACAGAAGACTGCATGTAAAGACATAGAACCAGAAACAGAACATAACTAGTTAAGTTGAAAATAGTTAATCGAGTCATGTCCCTGAACTCAACTTCTGCTCGCATTGCTCTTCTCGCTCTTCTCTCCGCTTCTACCGTTTACTGCTTCTATAAATCTCGACGTCTCAAATTCCTTAAACATTCCTTAAACCCTAAACTAAACCCTAATGTTCGAGGCAAGCTTTTATTCATATCTCAAACAGGCACTTCCAAAACCCTAGCTCACCGTCTCCAAAATCTGTTAGTCTCCAATTCTTTCTCCTTTGATCTCGTTGATGTCAAAGACTACGAGCCTGAGGACCTCTCGAAGGAGTCTGTCGTTTTGATCGTTGCTTCGACTTGGGAAGATGGGAAACCTCCTCCAAACGCCCAATTCTTCGCGAATTGGCTAGCGGAGAGCGCCGATGACTTTCGAGTCGGGTCGTTGCTGCTTTCTAAGACTAAATTCGCGGTTTTTGGTGTTGGGAGTAGAGCTTATGGGGCTACGTATAATGCGGTGGCGAGAGAATGTTCGAAACGGTTTAGCGAGCTGGGGGCTAGTGAGATTGTGGGGGTTGGGGATGGTGACGTGGACGGTGGTGACCTGAATTGGGTTTTTGAGGAGTGGAGTAGGAAGGTAGTCGGGGTTTTGAAGGGTGGTTGTCTGGAGAATGGTGGGGTTTATGGAAATGGGTTTGATGTTAGTGGTCAGAGTGATGGCGGGAGTGTTGTTGATGGGTTTGATGATAGTGATGTCGATGATGATGATGGAAATGGTGGTGCGGAGTCTGGGATTGTTGATCTCGAAGACATTGCAGGTAAAGGGCCGTTGAGGAGGATGTCTGGTTCTGTTGCTGAAAATAATGGGAAATTGAATGGTTCGAGAGAAATGGTGACACCAGTCCTCAGGGCCAACTTAGAAAAACAGGTATGAATGTTCTCAAGATATGAAAGGGTGCTGAATCGGTATTTGTTTGACAAAATGCCTATTAAATTTGTCTATTGAATTGGCTGGTGTTAACATTCTTGTTGAATTTACAGGGATACAAGATTATTGGTTCACATAGTGGTGTTAAAATTTGTCGATGGACCAAATCACAACTTAGGGGCCGAGGAGGTTGCTACAAGCATTCATTTTATGGAATAGAAAGTCATAGGTGGTTGCCCTTTTATGATTCCTTTTAGGCCTTGACTTAATTTTTAAGTGTTTTTGTAGTATCAAGTGTATTGTATGGAGATGGAATACTCTGTGTTCCTTAATTATATTCAGTTTTTCCTTCTTGAATCAAGGCTTTTATCAGCTGTAGGCATGCTTTTTAGGTATCATTTTTAACTTATAAATAGTGAACTTGTGCAATCACATGGTTAACTGCTCATCATGTATATCATGTCAAGAATAAATCATTATCTTGCATATACAGCGGTAGTAATTTGTCAAGGCTTGAATGAAACAGATGCATGGAGGCAACCCCTAGTTTGGCATGTGCCAACAAATGTGTTTTCTGTTGGAGACATCACACAAACCCTGTTGGAAAGAGTTGGAAGTGGAAGATGGATGATCCTCTAGAAATTGTCAATTCTGCCATAGACCAGCATACCAAAATGATTAAACAAATGAAAGGAGTTCCTGGTAAGTGCGCAGTTGGTTGGAATTGGATACTACTTTTGGTTTGTCTTTGTCCAACTGTGTTAATTAATCGAGCATTCTGTCCCAAAGTGAGATTACTGTGATTAAACATTTTTATGTTTAATAGCGCCTGACTCTGAGGGAGCACCATCATTCATACAATATGTAGTACAGGCTGGACCTTATCGCAATTCCTAATAAGACTTCTCAAGTCCATGATATTTTACGCTAGTGTACATGCAAAAGCTATGATGTTTGCTTGGAGTTTACCTGTACTCCATATATACCATGAAATGCATATTCGTTCATCTGATTGATTTAGAGAGTATGATTCTTGTAGGGGTTACGTTGGACCGCTTGATGGAAGGTCTATCTCCTAGGCATTGTGCCTTGTCACTAGTTGGTGAACCTATTATGTATCCAGAGATTAACAAACTTATAGATGAGCTGCACCAAAGACGGATTTCCACTTTTCTTGTGACAAATGCACAGTTCCCTGAAAAGATCCAAATGTTGAAGCCTGTGACCCAGGTTTGAAGGCTCTAGATTAGTTTTTTGATGGATAAGATGGGCCATATAATCTTGCTCAGAATGCCCCAAGGTTCATAACACTTGAATTTTTCAACTCATGCAGTTATATGTCAGCGTGGATGCTGCTACAAAGGATAGCTTGAAGGCGATTGATAGACCACTGTTTGGAGACTTTTGGGAGCGCTTTATTGTGAGTGCCTTGTGTGCCAAATAACTTACTAATTGTAACTGATTAGAAATGTTTTTGTACCTGATGGTCAAGCATCTCTTCTTCAGTCTGAGGCAGAATGATTTTTTGGTATGTTGTAGGGACTAGCTTACAGCTTCATTCTGAATGTTATGTTGAGACTGGAAGCTTTATCTTTTGTTTCCAGGGATATTAGGATAGAAACTTGCACAGAGGCTGTTAGACACATTGTAGCTAGCTGTTAGAACTTGAATTCAAGTCGTGTTTTCAATTTTGTTCAACTTTTCCAACTCAAATATTAATTTATTATGTTACTTATGCTTTCCCGCAACTAGAGTTCCTTGCAATCTCTGAATGAGAAACATCAACGTACCGTTTATCGTTTGACACTGGTGAAAGGATGGAATGCAGAGGATGTTGATGCTTATTTCAACCTCTTCAGTATTGGGAGGCCTGATTTTATTGAAATTAAAGGTGTCACGTACTGTGGATCGTAAGTGCTTTTAACCTGTCTTGTACAATCGACGTTTATTGCATTTGTAGTAACCTGGTTTTATCTTAAAGGTCTGCAACATCGAAGCTGACTATGGAGAATGTGCCTTGGCATGCTGATGTGAAAACTTTCTCAGAGGCCTTGGCTTCCAAGAGCCAAGGAGAATATGAGGTTGCTTGTGAACATGTCCACTCATGCTGTGTTCTTCTAGCTAATGCTGAGAAGTTCAAGGTTAACGGCCAGTGGTTTACGTGGATAGATTACGAAAAGTTCCATGATCTGGTTAGCAACAATCGTCGATATCGTACCTTGCTGTTGTTAAGTGCATTTCTGCTTAAAACAAAGTAATAGCTTGTTTCTGGAAATTTTGCAGGTTGCTTCAGGAAAACCTTTCACTAGCACAGATTACATGGCTGCTACACCATCATGGGCCGTCTATGGAGCAGAAGAAGGTGGATTTGATCCGGATCAATCTAGGTATAGGAAAGAGCGTCAGCATAAATCAAGCCAGTAAGAACCGGGTTAGAATGTTTGAATGTGTTCTGGGATCTTACAAAGTTTCTCACTTTGCCATAGATGCATCATAATACTGTGTAACAATTTTCCTGGACACCACTATAGATAAAAAGGCAGATATGGGGCCTTACAAGTTTTGTATTTTAGGAATTATTTTGCATATCAGGAGAGGAAGTTGCTATTAGATCAATGAAATTAAAATTCTGAATTTAATTTTAATAAAGTAATCCGTATTAAACTTCATTGAAGAGAAAATTCTTAGAGTCATTAACAGACTCTTAAAATACTCGGATCTAAGTTTCAGCTGTAATTTTCTACATGTGAGAATCTAGTATTTTGCTTATAATCAGGAAGAATAGTTAAGTTTTTTATTTTATTTTTCACGAGATATTTTAAGAGAGTTTTAATTTATGAGAAAAAATCTTTAAATGATCTATATTTAGATTAATTCTCGTTTGAATTGTGTAGATCTTTTACGGAAGGTAAAATTTTGACCTTAAATTTTAAACAATTGCATATATATATATATAAATGTAGATTTAAACTTATGATTTCACTCAAGTTAGAAGAGTAGCTTGTTAACTTACATAAGCCCTGTGGTTAAGAATAGTTAACATTGAACTGGGTTGAACTTTCTAATTTTTAAACCACTGATGATGTCGTTGAATTACTTGTGTCTAAGAGAAGTCTAAGTGGTCAGCGAAAGGCTCACACCGCCCGCCGTTGGCTGTGGTCGTCACTCCCCAATCAAACAGTCCTCGATTATGTTCTGACATGGACTCAAACTCTCCACGCGCCAACATCGTAGAGTTGTAATAAGATGTCATCGGTGATTGGAGCTTGCTGAGGCGGCTTGTCCTCAATTAATATACATACTGTTTAGATCATCTTCAAGTTCTTCGTGTTGCAGTAGAAATGGAAAGATCGAAACTTTTTGTATATGATCGAGTAATAACTCTTAGATAAGAAGCCATTACACTAAGAAAGTTTTTGTTCCTGCAGAAAATGATCTTCTGGATTAAGAAGTCATGACGGGTACAACAACCGATATATAATGGAACATCAAAGCACTTTCTTTCACTTGAAACACAGAAAGAAAGAGCAATGAATCATCAGGCTAAGAATGAAAGCAAGTAAAAACTAATCTGCAGTTCCTAACCAGAGGGTGTGTTAAACCGTTATTAGATCACCGATTTAGCAGCTCTTTCTCGGTTGGCTTTTTCGCCGTCTGCTTCTTCTCGGAGGCTCTCTTTCTTCGGATTGTTCACCTTCCTTCTTCTTAACTCGCTTTTGTTGTTGTTGTTGTACTTCTTCGTCTTCTTCTTTGCTGGTTTCAACCTTCTTGGATTGATCATGCTCAGCATCAATATTACTCTCTCCTGCAGATGTTGGTTCTTTCTTTTTCACTTCGGTCTCAATCTTCTCGACCATCTTGCGAGGTCTACCTCTTTTTCGAGGGGTTTCAGGATGTTGTTGCTTGGTTTCATCTCCTGTCGAGGAAGCTTCTGCTATAGCTACTGATAGTTCCTTCGTTTTTTGAGGCTTCTTCCTACCCATCATATCTTTCCCAATCACTGACACGAACTATAGCTAAATCACTTGTAATTTGCGAGAAACACCTGAACCCAGAAAAGAAAAATCCAATCTTGAGAGAAAGTTTCAAGCTTTATCACCATCCAGCCAGCCTCTTTCTTGAATCCAAAGAAACCAAAAGCCACCAAGAAGATGCTGGACTTTTCTATTACGAGAACGCCATTCTCTCTAGTATAAAGCTGATATCTTTGGCCAATATCAAGATTCTGCAAAAAAGATAATAATAATATCTATATCTCTCAGGAAGTAACAAAAGCTTCTCTTTATTCAGCAGAATATTGAATACACAATGGGATAAAGCTCAGAAAGGTTAACTAAATCATATCTGTTTTGCTATTGCTGTTTATCCAATCCATTTCTATATGAAGTTGCAGAAGAAAAAGACAGGTTTGGAAGTAGGAAGAGGAAATGGGGTCGAAGTAAAGACTACTAAATTTGGTGTCTGACTCTTCGTCTCTAACCATGGTTAGGGTTTAGACCAACAGGGCTCGAGTTAAAAATAAAAAGAACCGAAAGAGCGTGTCGATTTTACGCGCATAAGGGAAGGTTAAATCTCAGCAGACTCTCCTCAGTGTCTCAGTCTGGCCACTTTTGTGTCTCTTCCCGCGTTTTGCGTCTTTTGGTGGCGGCGAAAGCGGCTTCAGATCAACTGTTACTGTTATTATGTTACTACTTGTTCTATGAGTATTTGACAGATACTCATCAAACAGGGATAAAGTAACAAAAACAGGTTGACGAAGACTATGAATTTACTGACCAATTTTATCAGATGTTATTTTGTCGTATAAATTTTAATTATTTATTTATATAAATTTTACATGAATCTTACATAAATAAATACAGGATTCGCATAAATAAATAGCTGAGATTTATCAGCTATTTGTAAAATATAATAAGACACCATAATATTAGACAAAGAATCATATCCCTATTAATAAAGGGGATTATATAAACGTGAGGTCGATGCGTAGCACAAGATTTGCTGGTAGCTTAACTCACAACTCATAATCAAATTTAGGAAAGGCAAATTTGGCTCATCAGATCACTATTTTAAAAACAGCTTTTTAAAAAATATATATATAATGAGTTGGGCCACAAGCCGGTCAATTTATGATTGGATCAAGTCATGGGCTGATCTATATTGACCTATCGGGCTACGGGTCACTTTAGCCTGTAGTTGGGTTGGACCAGGTCATTAATATTCCTAATCAAATTCATTAGTGACGAAGTTTCTTATAGGCCAGAGCCTAAAATATTACTCCACTATAGAAATATTGGATAAGTAAATATTTAAAGTCCAAATATAATAATTGGGTCACTAACTCCTAGCCCAGATGAATGTTTAATTTTTTCCAAAATATAATTATAATTAAACAGATTTTTAATTAATTTATAAATAATAATATTTAAAGAATTATCTTTTATATATATATTATATATAATAAAGCAATATTTGTGTAGTTAAAAAATATTTTAAAAACTAGATCGGAGATTAAACTAATAAGACAAGAGATTTAAAGTTTAAAAGATTGAATCGACATTAGACCATCATAAAACATGTTAAAGATTCATTAAAATAAAAAATTAAAAATATTGGAAAAGATTATCCTTATATATGTTTTATTACAAAAATTTATTAAATGAAAACTAATCAGTTTATTTTGTATTATAAAATTTTATTAATTTATAAAAAATGGTCGATTAATTAATAAACTAATTGATTTTTGATAACAAATATTATTAAACTAAATCGAATCAGGAAGTTAAGAATAAAAACTAAAAAATTGGCTGGTTCAAAATTTTTATTATTAAGCTGACTAAACTATTCAGTTTTTAAAACATTAGAGTTGAGTAAACCTGATTATTACTGTAATTAAATTCAATTTTATTTCATATAACTAAAATATTTTAAAATTTAATTTAAAACATACTTTTAATACAAGGCTTCTAAATTAATTTTAATATGATATAGTTGAAATAGTTATATAAATTTATTATGTTGTTAAAATATTTTTATTTTGGGTTAATTACCAAAAAAACTAAACTTTCGACAAATTTTCAATTATAGCCCGAAATTTAAAAAGTAACAATAAAATGTCAAAACTTTCAAAAAAATTTCAATTATAACCCAAGTATTAAAAGTGACAAAAATGTTTAAACTTTTAGTTTTCTTCAATTATAGCCCGACATTATCTGTTGCTCTCCTGATATCTCAGCTTTTTATTTTATGTTTATTCTTTTCACGCCTCAAATTACTATCTTATTACAGCATATTGTACTAATAAACTCTTTATTTTAGTTCATTCTTATAATGCCCTTAATGTGAGGACATGAGGCTACGAATATGAAAAGTAAAGAGTAAGGACGTCAAGAGAACAAACTGAAAAGCGAAAAGAAAAACTTAAATGAAAACGTAAGATCGTTGGGGTTGCGTAATTTAATTTAAATTATTTTTAAACAACGACATTATATTTTAATTATGTTATTTTCATTATCTTTTATTTGTTGTGTTAATTTTAATTTACGTGTATTAATAATTAAGGTTTCTGAAATACGTGACAAATCACGTCAGTAAATTTAACGAAAACATTAATGTCAAGTTAGAATTGAAAATTTTTGAAAATTTAAGCATTTTATTCCTTCATTTTAAAGTTTTGACTATAATTAAAAAAATTAAAAATTTAGATATTTTATCACTAGCTTTTAAAATTCGGACCATAATTAAAAAATTAACAAAAATTTAAGTTTTTTATAATTAACTCTTTTTATTCTTAATAAAAAATAAGAGACTTTTATAAATTTACCGTTAAGATGGGATGTGATCCTCTGTCCTCTTTTTTTTATCTCTATTTCTATCTTATTAATTGTTAATTATTCATTTATATAGATCCTACGTAAATAAATAAACGGCGGAAATTCGATAAAACAGGAGAAGGGTAGATGATTTGGGGTCGATGATTTGAGGGCCTGTTATTGTTAAAAAGGGGGAAAAAACATAAGATAAGATCAGACGTCACTTTCAAAGCAGAGAAGAGACAGCGACCTCGTGTGAGTACAGATTCTTTATTTCTTAATCAAAACATCTCTTCTGTCCTAATTCCTTAATGGATAAGATCATCATCACTTCGTTTATCACAGTGAAGATGTCTTAAGAATTAAGGTTGGTCAAAACAAGCAGGCCCCATTTACAACTAACAACTTAAGATTGGTCAAAACAAGCAGGCCCCATTTTCAACTAACAACTTGTAATATTACTATTTATCATTTAAATTTAACATTTCATTTGATTATTTGACAATAAGTTAAATTTAATATTGATAATAATTTAAATTGTATATAGAATTAGACGACTTGAATTTATTTATCAATTTTAATGAAATCTAAATAATACTTAGGAGGTGTTTGGTTCAAATTAAATAATGATGATAGAAATATGAATAAATGTAGTAAAAAATAATAGTGGATATAATCATTATAATTATGATGACTGATTAGAACGAAGGAACGATTACTGCTACTATTGATAGTAGTTAGTTTGTTAAAAATATTGAGAAATAAAAGTTTATTTAAATTTTTGTTTTGCATCAAATTTTAATATAATTTAATTAGTTATATTTAATTACTAAAATAGAGAGAAAAATATATAATTAATTATATTTTAATATTATTTTAATTAATTATATTGTAATTA
>JANZLF010000002.1:1668602-1700172 GCA_026546835.1 Erythroxylum foetidum
CAACTAGGTTTTGCTCCTTACGTGTTTGCATGGGAGACTCTCTCCTCCTAATGGGTCGGAGAAATCGTTGCTTGGGCCTGGATTTGGGCTCAGTATTATCGACCCAACCACCCTTCATCATAGGTAGTGAATCATATAAGTGGATTGTTTCTGATAGAAGAGTGATCAATGATACTGTAAAATGCGCGTATTGATTTTGTGAATTGAGACGATGATATAGATCCTTAAGGTTTTTGTTATAGATACTCAATGAGATGATGATTTTGTGATCCAAACTCACTTATTAGATATTAAGGTGGGGTCCATCCAAAAATTAATAAAGAATATACATTAAATATAAAAAAATTGCAGAGCTACACTTATTATGTTATAATTTTTAATTTATCTAAAATATATAATTCATAAAATAATTTATATCTCAACATTTTATTAAACATAAACTTATTTCACCTTAAATAAAAATAATAATGTAAGTTTATTTATATTAATGTATATTTAACATTGTATAAATATTCAATTATCCATATTAACTATTCGTGATATTATATAAACTAAATTAATAATTTATATATTAATAACTATTAAAAATTATTTTAAATATTTAAAGTGTTATTAATAATTTTAAAAATTAAAAACTTACTGTTTGGTTCTACTTCTGTATTTCTGTTGTAGTTTTCAGTTTTTGTTTTCAATTTTTTGTTTATATTTTTCTTTTAAATAAAAACAAAAACCTGTTTGATTGTTAATGTTAACGTAGTTATATTTTTATCACTGATAATAATTACATTTCAGATAAAAATTAAAGATAATTTATTTTTATTTAAATAAATTTATTTAATCTCTTGTATAATATTTATTGACAATTTATTAATGAAATTATTTTATTTTAGTAAAATAAATAATTTAAAAATTAAAATTTTATTTATAAATTATTAGTTATGTGAAATATATTTTAATTACTAAATCAAATTTTATTTGAATATTTATATATTTTAATTTTAATTATACATATTAAATAAAAATTAAATAATTCACAATTTTATTGATTTTTTTATATGTGTAACAGGGCCTAAGCCAAAGGAATAATTACATGGGTGTTACACGAGGGAGAGCAACCCCAACTGAGTCTGCTAACAGTAAGGGAGAAATTCCACCCACGACCTCGTGAAACCATTGTACTCCTAGTGGCAAGCTATAACTGTGATTGACTAACCAATCCGCACAACGATTACCCTCTTGATATACATGGTGCACCCGCACCTCCCAGTTCCGAGAAAGGAGTTCTATGATGATTGACACCATAGTATTTACCATATGATGATACTCACTATAAGTGAAAGAAGCCACCAAGGCTGAATCTATAGACATATCCACTCAGGAATAACCATGTAACCATGCGAGGTGCAAGCCATGATAAACTACCTATAATTCTGCCTGCCAAGACGTGTAGAACCCCAAGTTAGCACCAAAGCCCACCGGCCAGCGACCACTAACATCTCTGATCAATCCCCCAACTGTAGCAGGGCTTGGGTTACCTTTAGAAGATCCATCAGTGTTCAAACTGACCCAACCCTCTCGGGGTTTCTGCCAACTAACATCGATTACTCGTGGCCCTTGAGGTAGATTGTGGGGAGAGACAACGCTATGCAGATTTTGGGCCATAATCACCTCCTGAACGTAGGAGTGAATTTCTTATATGTGATGGACTGTAGCAGAGTCGGGATGGAAGCATCGTTCATTCCGTCATTCCCACAATTTCCATAGCACAATTCAAAAAATTAAAGGCCAGGAGCTATCACTCTTGGATCCCATAATCATTAGTTATATTATTCTCAAACTAAGTTGTAAAGTCATTACAATAAAAAGAGTACTGCCTCCTGACCTCGACAAGTATATTCCATACCCTACGCGCATGCCAACAGTCTCTGAATACATGGGCTAAGGTTTCTTCATGGTGTGGGCAATCAGAATAAGCTGGAGTATCCGTGAGGAAGAGCTGGAATCGCCGATCGTTAGTCATTAGTCGCTATTTTGCTACCAACCATAGGTGAGTTTGAATACAGAGAGGACCCTTCTAATCCCAAATCAAAGTCCATGTCCTTGTCCTCAGCGGCCACAACGGCTGTTGAAGTAGATGATAGGCTGAATGAGTAGAAAAGTAACCACTAGGCTCTAATGACCAACATAGTCGATCTGCCTCCTGGGAGGTATGAAGCGGTAAAGTTGCAGCAATGATTAAAATCATATCTTGAGGTAGAAACCTATTGAACTCATCCCGGGACCAGCCCCCCCAAATAAGTTGATATAATCACAAACTTTCTTCTCTAACTGTTCCTCAGGAACCACAGTAATAACATGAGAGAGTAAATTTCCATAAACCCCATGTACCCAATTATCGTACCAAAATCTTACATGTTGTCCATTACCCACTGACCAAATAACACCTGCTTCTAACTTAGGAAAGTTAGCGCAAATACTACGCCACAGTGGGGACGAATCTGGTCTAGCTACCAACTCCGTGCGGACTCCCCTATCCAAGTTATATTTGGCATGAAGAACCTTGTTACAAAGCTTTCCAGATTTCTTGAATAGTGACCAGCCAAGCTTCATGTGGATAGCGGTATTCATAGCCTCCAAGTTCTTTAACCCTAGTCCCCCGGAGCGTCTGGGACAACATACCTGATTCCAAGATACTAGGTGCATTCGACGCTTTTCGCTAGTTGTACCCGATAGAAACTGTTTACAGTAACCATCAATCTCTGAAAGCAGTCCTTTAGGAATTTTAACGGTTTGAATTGTGTATAAGGGAAGTGCACCCAATACTGATTGGCATAAAGTCATTCTTCCAGCCATAGATAATCCTTCGGCTTTCTAACTTGAGAGACATTTTTCAACTTTTTGTAAAATATGGGAGTATATAGTTTTAGTGACCCTCTGATGAAGTAAAGGAACCCCCAAATACCTACCAAGATCCATCGTTTGAGAAAAACCTGTTAATTGAGAGATATTATCGCAGACAATGGAATGACATTAGGAGAAAAATACACTTTCGTTTTGTTCTTACTAATTCGTTGCCCAGACGCAGCACAAAAAAGTTCCATGCAATCCAGGATTTCCAACATTTGTCCCTCCGAGGCTTCAGAAAACAGTATCGTATCATCTGCGAAACAGAGGTGAGAGATCAATGGACCCGTTTTGCCTACCCGAAAAGGTCTCCATCGACCAGCTCCTACCCGTGCCTCAATTAGTTGTGATAATCGTACCAAGTATAAAACAAAGAGATAAGGTGACAGGGAGTCACCTTGTCTAATACCCCAACTAGGTTGGAATACCGGGGATGGCTATCCATTCCATAAGATCCTCATCTAAGTTGTTTGAACACAACTCATGATTAAATGTACCATTGATAAGGGGAAACTGACATCTCGAAGTGTATCCTGAATAAACCTCCAGCTCAGTCGATCATAGGCCTTTTCCATATCGACTTTAATAGCCATAAAACCTCGATTGCGAAGTGTGCACGATTTCTTGCCTCACCACAATGTTGTCTGAAATCTCCCATCCAGGTACAAAGCTGCTTTGAAAGGGACTAATGATTATTGGGAGGCTGTCTTTCAGCTGCTGAACAATCATCTTCGTGACTAGCTTGTAGGTCACGTTACATAAACTGATAGGTCAGAATTGGGAGACATGTTCCGGGCTACCAACTTTCGGGACTAATGTGATAAAGGTAGCATTAATACCTTGAATAAGTTCAGGGTCCTCGAATACCCTCCTCAATGGGGAGAAGACACTAGATTTTAGCAGAGTCCATTGAGATTGGTAGAAGTGCGCATAGAACGGCCAGGTCCTGGTGCTTTGCGTGCACCCATCTGGAAGAGAGCCCAGGTGACTTCATCTTCTGACACCTCCTTGCATATAGAATTCCAAGTGTCAAGCGAAATATGTGGGAAACAACCTCTGAAAAGAAAGGGAGGTCGATCCACCACCTCTTCCAAAAATAAGATATGATAAAACTCCATAACGTGCCTTCGTATCTCGGTATCCTCCACCATCCATCTACCATTAGAATCCCACAAGGCATCAATATGGTTTCGCTTCCTTTTGACCATGGTGGTAGTATGGAAAAACCTAGTATTTTGGTCTCCCATATAGATCCAATCCATCCTCGATTTTTGGAACCAATGTAGTTGTTCTTGGCTCGTAAGAAGACGGTATTCCGCCTGGAGCTTCCCCTCGAGAGTTACTAAAAAATTATTGTATCGGGCCATAAGGGCACGTTCAATACCGCCAAGTCGTGCTAGTAGTCTAGTTTTCCATCGAAAAATATTGCCAAAAATGTCTCTATTCCATTCCTTAAGTGATTCGTGCCAACGTAACATGTTTGGCAAGAATTCGTTATTATCCCAAGAATTCAAAAGTAGCTGAGGGCAGTCAGGGTGAGTAGTCTAGGCTAGTTCAAATTGAAACTGCTTCATTGCAGCTGGTTGGCTCGGATGAGGTTCAATATAGACAAGGATGGGGTGATGATATGACCGAGTGCGAGGTAAATGACGGACGGTTGTGTATGGAAAAGTTGATATCCACTCTAGATTACCAAATGCCCGATCTAACCGTTCAAACACCCTACCATAACTTCTACTTCTACTGTCGTGACTTCGCCAGGTATATTTTCGTCCACTGAAACCTAAATCCACCAATTTGCAGGCAGACACCCATTGCTAGAACCGTGCACACCTGCGAAAATCAAATGGAGCTCCTCCAAGGTTTTCCCCCGGCCCCAATGCCTCATTAAAATCACCATCAAGCATCTAAGGACCTGAGATCAACCCCGCTTTATCGAACAGATATGCAAGCAATTCAGACTTAGTAACAAGATTCAGATGGACATAAACAAAAGTAGAATGCCAAGTTGAACCGTCTCAATGGGATACGTTAATATGTATAAACCCACAACCACTTTTGACTACTGTAACCCTGTCTTGATAATTTTTCCATAAAAACGAAAGGCCTCAGGAAAAACCCTGGGCCTCTACACAATGGATGTTAGAGAACCCCAACTGCTGAGTAACTCGTGTAGCATGAGAACCACTTATCTCTGGTTCAGCAATAACCACAACATCAACCTTATGAATTCGTACGAGGTCCTTTAACACCTCTCGAAACTCCATGGACGCGGCTGCTCGGCAATTCCAATTCATAAACTTTATCATTGGAAAAGATAGAGGGAAGGAGTCATGCTAGGTCACCTAAGGGACACCATGCTCAACGACCATAATGCCATCTTCTTTCGTTGCAACCCTTAGTTTTTCCATATAAGCTTGTGTTTCAGGGACAACGGACATTTCCATCTCACCATCTGTAGCTGGACATAAACCAATTCCTCGTCTCTCCAAATCGGCCAGATCAAGGGGTACAAGAGGTTGTCAGATGAGGTATGACGATGGGAGAGGATGAGTCGTAGGGGAAGAGGGACGAGTGGTATTCGTCAAGTCCAGCATCTGCTCATTACGTTGCATGAGTTGCATACAGGTATGACTAGACAAGGGCGGGGTAGTAGCAGGCTGTGCTTGGAAGTTATTATCAAGCTGCATAGGTTGCATGCAGGGCTCAAGATCTGAGGCCACTGTTCCTGAGATTTATTAAAAATATCAGAGGGAAGTGATGTGGTGGGAAGGTGGTTAACTGGATTTTGTACTGTGTGTAGAGAGGTGGGCTTGTTACTACTTGCCATTGGACCTGACTTATCCCTGCGACCAGTAGAGTCACTGTGGTGGAGTCAACCTTGCCCTCCACGTGAAGCTTGTCGGGGGTATGGCTAAGGCAAGTTCTGTTCCCGAGATGAAGTTGCACCGGCAGCACGTCGGTGGTGATTAGCCAGATCTGTTTCATGTGTTTGTAAAACACTGAATCTGGATCCTTGGGGTGCTTTCCCTTTCTCTTTATGACCCATCATGTCGGCAGCCTCCACTAGCGCTTGGTGATCATTATCTCTGCCACCTCGAGGATTGGGCTTGCCTCTAGTGTTAGAAGTACAGAGACGTCTACATTGTGGCTTTTATACCAACATCCAAGCTCCATAGCTCTCCACTATCTCTGGTCGTATACCAAGGTCCTCACGCGGCAAAGGTGCCGCCACTAGTTCTGGTGCTTGTTCATCAATATTTCGTTGGGCGTTCATAACCTGTTGTTCATCAAGACAATTTTCTCTTCGATGACCATATGTGCCACAACCAAAACACACGAGATGTAGACCTTCATACTCAACTTTCTATATTTTGCGCTTCAGACGAAACTTAGAGATCAACGACTTTTTCAGGTCTACCTCCACGCTAATTATGGCATACTTAGCACGTTTACTGGCCTTTGTACTCTCGTCCACTCTCATGGGCTTGCCCAGTTTATTAACAATTTTAGTGAGGATAAGTCGGTCATAATACTCCATTGCTAAATGCGGTATCTGAACCCACACTGTAGCTTTGTCAATGGACGCAGCAAAATGGTCGAAATTTGGTCTCCATTTCATCACAATGAGGATGTGATCAGCTACCATCCATGGGCCACCTTCCAGAACCACTCGATAGTCGTCCATACTGTGAAATTTGGCCAAATAGAAATCATTTCCCATATCCGCCAACACCACATCACACTGGAGTTGCCACTGCTTCTTTTAAGGATGCTACAAGGAAACGATAACCAATATGACGCCCCAAGATCTTAACTATCAGCGTATTAGCCCACACACGGCGAATACGTTGTTTATCTGAAATAGTTAAATGCACAGTGGGACACGCTGGGTCATCATCTTCTTCAACATCGAAGTCCTCCTCTGAGACAACCTCTAGGTCCTCCTCCCCTTCCGGTGAGTTCAACCTAGTGGCAAAACCAGTAACAGAGTCTTTATACGATATTTTCCTCTTATAGTCATCGCGTAGCTCTTGCTCCCTGACCCCTCCGTCGTCAACGGTAAGGTACCCATCTAATCGCTTGATCTTTTTGTTGCTGCGAATGAGGTTGTCTGCCTCTTCCGCAGAAGTCTCGCCGTAATCGGAGGCCACACTACCGCAATCGCCTTAGATCAGTTTATTAAAGAAATAAATATAATGTTGACTTAAATTATTCATAATTTTATTAAATAATTAAATTGTCTAATTGGCGATAAATCAGACTATAAAAAACAAAAACAGGAAATAAAAATCACTTTTATGATTTTAATAATTTTGAAAAATGGAAGAAACTAAAACAAAAAAACAGAAACTAAAAACACAAACAAACAAGATTTTTTTACTAAATTTAAAAATAAAAATAAAAATAAAAATAAAAATGGAAATAAACACATAGATAATAATATAGATTAAATTAATTTTTAAACATTTCCATTTTTAGTAGTGATTAAAAAATTGAATCGGTTTAATTAATTCAATCATGAAAAATTTGGATTAGTCAATTTATCGGCTTAATTTTCAATCTTCTTATTAAATTTATTGCAATAATTCTTATTGTTAAAAATTAATAAGTTAATTAATTAACTAATCGATTTTTGTAAATTAATTGACATTTATAAACTAAAATAAACAAAATAAACTTTATTTAATATTTTTCAATCAAATTTTTAATAAAAAAACCTCTTTAAATCGTATTTTAAAATTTTAATTTTATTCGATCTAATTTTATGATAATTTAATACCAATTGTTATTTAACCCATTTAATTTAAAAGTTTTCAATTTTACCTTTAACAATTATTATTGATATAAAAATCTTTTAAAAAATTTAAATATGGCGCCACGTCAGCGTATGAAGTACGCACTTCTAGGTAGTCAAAGGCAAACGAAGATCAAAAACCGGATGCGCATGCGCCCCATGAATGGCAAAACCGGCACGATCACATCACTGCTTGATGATCCACACCGTAGGGGAACGACGCCCTTGCTCTGCTTTAACGCATCCCATCGACTTCTCAAGAAGAAGCCTCAAGTCTCAACACAACACAACAAAAACACGTGTACTCTGTTCTCTTTTTCGCTCTCTTTCGCCAACTTCTTTTCCGTCCCAACTCTCTCCACCACTTCTCTGAGCTCTCTAATCTCAGTCAGTTTTCCAAGCTCTGTTTTTGACAGGTACCCACCCTCTCTTTTCAGTTGGGTTCTCTGGATTTTTTTGTGGTTCATCGTCTTAAGACTCTTTATGCTCTTTTCTTTTTATTCTCTTTGACGTCAGTCACTGATCCGTTTTTGCTGGTTTTGTCTCTTTGTTCTTTTGCTTTTCCGGTCATCCCTATTGAGTTGTATTGAATTCTCTGGCTTTTTAACCATTAAAGAAAGATAACAATAAAGAACGGAGCTGGAAGGAGTTGTTTTTAAGTTCAATTTCTTGTCTTGATTAGTACTTTCTCTGCTACCAATCTGTACCTTGCTCTTCTTTTTATCCCCTGTTTTTAGATGGCGTCATCAACTCTAATCTGCGAGACTCAGCCCTGGAAAGACTTGAAGGTATATAAGAAAATCACATCTTATTGCTTGGCTTCAAATGCCAGAAATGAGCGTATTGAATTGGTCTTGTGATTTTGAATCTTGTGTATGTTTTTAGGTCCATGTCGAGGACGTTAAAAAGACTCATCTGCGGGATTTGATGAACGACATTGAGAGATGCAAATCAATGATGGTGTATGATTCCTCTGTTTTGGAAAATGTCGAAACTTCAAGATTTCTCCTTTTAATCTTTAGTGCAGTATAACTATGTATATTTCGACTACTTTTCACAGGGAATTTGATGGGATAACGCTTGACTATTCAAGACAACGTGCCACTCTTGACACATTGAATAAACTCTGTAACTTGGCAGAGGTGAAGTTGGGTTTATCCGGCATCTCTTACGTAGCCTGTACCTGATAAAATTACTGATTATGTATGATGTCTCCTTGTTTGCTCATTGTAGGCAGCTCATCTCAAGGAAAAGATTAACCTCATGTTTAATGGAGATCGTGTAAGTCACTATTTCCTTCTTCTTCTTTGGTTTTTGATCCATTTCATCTGCACACTGTGGAATTCATTCGTATAAGAAATTTTTCATTTTTTCTTAAAAGATTCTGATAACTCCCTTTTGCGAAGATATGACTAATCACATTATGCTTGAATGACACTTCCAGATAAACAGCACTGAGAATAGGTCTGTGCTGCATGTAGCTTTGCGAGCTCCAAGGGATGCAACTGTAAAGAGTGATGGGAAGAATGTTGTGCCAGAGGTTTGGAATGTTTTGGACAAGATCAAAGACTTCTCAGAGAGGGTCCGGAATGGTTCTTGGGTAATTACAATTCTGAATTTTATTTTCATGCATGAATCCCCTGTTTTGTAGTAACATCCAAATTATGCTAGGTTGGAGCTACAGGAAAACCACTGACTGATGTGGTATCCGTTGGTATTGGAGGAAGCTTCTTGGGTCCTCTTTTTGTGCATACTGCTCTTCAAACGGGTTCTACGGATGCTTGCTTTATTGGATTTGTTGGATCTTAAATTAACCGTGACAAAAGCTTTTCCATGGATTAACTTTTCTGCTTTTTGTCAACTTGCAGATCCAGAGGCTAGCAAACACGCTAAAGGACGCCAGCTACGGTTGTAAGTACTTTCATTTTTCTTCTTATCTCATTTGGGCATATGTTTCAAATATGAAGGGGGTTTTTATGGTGGTAAAAGTTATATCATAACTTTCTTTGAGATTATTCAACCTGTTGTAACATTATGTTTTGACAACCTGATGCATTCTGCTTTCTGCTTCAGTCTTGCCAACGTGGATCCAGTTGATGTTGCTAAAAATATTACTGGCCTAAACCCTGAGACAACCCTCGGTGAATTACTCTTTTCTTCTGCTAATTCAATCAATTTGGTTGTATCTTGAGATTATTATGAAGTTTCTAACTTTTTTGTTTTCTAAATTGCAGTTGTTGTTGTTTCAAAAACTTTTACCACAGCTGAAACAATGTTAAATGCTCGCACACTAAGGGCCTGGATTTCAAAAGAACTTGGGTCAGTGCAATATTGTATCGCATCTCAGATTTCTAAATATTTGAAGTAAGATTAATAATTATGGCTTCTGATCAGAAACTTAAAAGAAATGAGGATATTGAAAGTTAAACATTATAAGACTGGTAGAGGGATCTGCGATTTTGTAATGCTTGCTCATAATCCATTCACTGCCTGCTCTGTGCTCTATGTAACTTCTGTTTGGAAAAGCTCCGTATGTCTTCGTCTTCCTTGGTCATATCTTACTTGCTTTTGAATTGTTTTTCAGACCTTCTGCTGTTGTGAAGCATATGGTGGCTGTTAGCACTAATCTTGTGGTACAATTTTCTTCTTGCACTTCCTCATGATACTGAAAATGGGAATCCTACTGTCTGCTTGATATGTGCATAAAATGTTTCATTTTTTCGCTTCAGTGGGAAGTATTGATAACTGGTTTGGAAATGCTTACACCTAAGCAAGTTAGTGTTATTACAAGCACAAGATGGATATGTGGCAACTTCCATTGTTGAGTGTTCAATTTTATGTTAATGCAGCTTGTAGAAAAGTTTGGCATTGACCCTAACAATGCTTTTGCATTCTGGGACTGGGTTGGTGGCCGCTATAGTGGTAAGTTTTTTTCGTTTCTGAAGGGGTGTTCAGTGAATTTGCAGAAGGTTACTAATTAGGTTATTCATTGCAGTTTGTAGTGCTGTTGGAGTATTGCCCTTGTCTCTCCAGTATGGTTTTCCGATAGTCGAAAAGTACGGTTACTTCTGATTACCTCAAATTTCCTACAAACACTTCTGAAATATTTGACATGCAAGTTGTTATTTACAACTTGAACTGACGAGCTGTTATTATTTCTTTTTGGTACAGATTTCAGGTCATTTGTTTGTAATATTTCTTCCAAGTGGGACAGTAGATTTATAAGAAACATGTCTTTGTTAATAAATTTGGATTTATGAAATGCATTGTCATCAATGAAATCCTTATTGTTGTTCCTTTGATATAGTCAAAATAGAGGTATAAATTGTGTACTTGTCAAATAAATAAGTCATTACTTTTTAAATTACTATTATGATGTCATGTACTTGAAGGTTCCTAAAAGGAGCATCAAGCATTGATCAGCATTTTCGTTGTGCACCGTTTGAGAAAAATATCCCTGTAAGTATCATAAACCTGCACCTTATGGGACCTGGATTGTTGCATGACTGCATATATGGCATTTGTGAGAAAAATTTCAGTACTCATGAATGTGTTTCATGTGATTTTCAACTTTTTGATAACACGAATGTCCCTCAGGTGCTTTTAGGTTTGCTGAGCGTGTGGAATGTTTCATTTTTTGAATATCCTGCAAGGGTGAGTACTTATTTAGAGCCTCTATTTCAACTTTCAGTTGCTTAGTGTTATTGCATGTTTCTATCTATTGTTTTGTAAGTTTTCTGGTAATTTTTCAGGCGATCTTACCTTACACTCAAGCTCTGGAGAAATTTGCCCCACATATTCAGCAGGTATAGTTAACCAGCTTGCTCTTGTTTAAGTTTCCTGGAAGAGGGTGATAGAGAAATTTGTTGTTAGATTTGCTTATACCTGGTCAATCTGTTCAAATCAGGTTAGTATGGAAAGTAATGGCAAAGGGGTTTCAATTGACGGTGTTCCGCTTCCATTTGAGACTGGTGAAATTGACTTTGGTGAACCTGGAACAAACGGTCAACATAGCTTCTATCAATTAATTCACCAGGTGATTTTTATGTTTATTGCGTATTTAGTTGAAAAGAACTCACCAGACTATTGCTGTTTAAATGGTTACAAGTTGAATTTCATCGTCTCATCGTCCTGAAATCTTCAGGGACGTGTGATTCCCTGTGATTTTATTGGTGTTGTGAAGAGCCAGCAGCCTGTATACCTAGAAGGTATCTTCAAGCTTTCCAATCTGAGTCCTTGAAGCTTTGATTTTGTTGTCCTGTTTATGTTAATTAAAAACTTAACATGTTTGACAGGCGAGGTTGTGAATAACCATGATGAGCTTATGTCCAACTTTTTCGCACAGCCGGATGCTCTGGCTTACGGCAAGGTAGATTTTATGCTCTGGTTGCGATAATTCATGGAGTCCTAATATGTTCTACTTTATGATGAAGCATTAGCCTATCTAGGTATTTGATTAATTATTGTTCTTCTTTAGACACCAGAGCAGTTGCAAAAGGAGAATGTTCCACAGAATCTCATTCCTCACAAGGTAGATGTTGCAGCTTTTTTGTTGTAAGCCTTGCTGTCACTAATTTCTTAGATGAATTACTCTTCCAACGCTTCGATTTTTGCAGACCTTCTCTGGCAATAGGCCATCTCTCAGCCTTCTGCTTTCATCATTGGACGCATATAAAGTTGGTCAGGTTTATGGCTTTTCTTTGTCAAGCATTTTGGCCCCTTAGTAATCATTTGTGTGTTTTCAGAGGTGTCACTTCCTTTTCTGTCTCTGCCATGATGTCTACTTTATCACCTTCATGACTTAATACTTGGAACACTCACTGGTTCTTTTCAGTTGTTGGCCATTTATGAACACAGAGTCGCTGTACAAGGTTTTGTATGGGGCATCAACTCTTTCGATCAGTGGGGAGTTGAGTTAGGAAAGGTATGAATCATGCTACCAACTGTTTTGCTAAATCATTTATTAAACTTTAGCTTCCTCTACTCTTGATAACACTTGTTTATTCTAGTCACTGGCTACTCAAGTTAGAAAACAGCTTCATGTTTCTCGTACAAAGAGAGAACCCGTCGAGGGCTTCAATTACAGCACGTCGACATTGCTAACAAAGTTCCTGGAGGTATACCAGGACAGAAAAGATCTTTAAATTACAACAGTTTGTGTTCAGGAATTGTGACTGAAGGTTTCCTTTTCTTTCTGTGTTTTCACTTTGTAGGAAAGTTCGGATGTCCCGGCTAATCCTCCTACTCTTCTACCTCGGATATAAGTGAGTTTTTACTGGACACTTTTGCTCGCTGTCCATAGTTAATTAAAAGTATCTTAAACATGATACATCTACTTAATCTGCTGATGTTTTTCATTTCCAAGCACGATCCTTCTTGACATTATGAAGATTGTGAATAGTATCTTCACTTTCGACTGTCGTTTCGATTATGTTTCTGATGATAAGTGGATGTATCATGGGGAAGTTAGATCAAAACTCTCATATTTACGCATCCTTTGCATATGCTCATTCAATAAAGCCAAATTTTGCATATTACTTTTTACTATTGTACTTGTGGTTCCATTGATTTCATGCTGAGAAGAGATGGATGACATTTTAAGCCTAGTTCGTCCTGGAATAAACGGGGATGATCAGGTTTTAAGTCGGGCTCAATCTGGGGAAGCAAATTCAAATGGCCCAAATTGTCGAAAACAACATTATTTTGAGCGGTATAAGGTTGAGCTTTAGCCCATGAGAGGGGGGTTTTGGCAAAGGCAATCTTGTCTTTTTACATTTAAATGCTTGTTGGCCCAAATTAGTAGAACTCTCCACTCTCTCAAAAGAGCAATGCTATCGTTTATGTTGAGATATGGAGCCTGATAATATATTTTGAAATGTACACCAAGTCCACGTGGACGTAGCTAAAATTTTTGGTAAATCTGTAAGTCTGTGTGTGATTTTCGTACTTGTTCTTTGATTATTGTGGTTGATCACTCGGAACAGTTTGTCCATATGATGCATTCATATGGACACTTGATTTTCTTTTATAATGGGAAATTTGCTATTGTTATTTTTGTATATTAGTTAAATTTAGAGATGACAATAAGTCGGGTTTAAGTCATAAGCTTGATTTTTTTTTCGTAATTTGAGTCTAATTTGATTGAGTTCGAGCAGTTCAAAGTTCAATTGAGGTAAAAAATATAGTGATCTTTCCGAGTTGGAAGACTCCTAAGTTTGAGTTCCACTTGAATGTCATTGATTTCTAGTCAAAGCGGTGTTATTGATTTCTAGTCAAAGTGGGTTGAAGTCTTTGCTTAGTAATCAACTAAGCAATACTTCTAAAAATGCATTTGATTTAATCTAAAATCAAGTTAATTCTGATTCAAGCCATGGTCATGTATAGGAATGTCAATGTTCGGGTTCGACCTTAGTTAATTAGACTTTGACCCGTGCTCGGGTTCAGATTCTTCAGCTTAAAGCTCGAAACTTTTAATAAAAATAATGTTTTAAATTTTAAAAAATAAAAATACATTTAATCGAACTTGATTAAGGTTTGATTGAGTTTGAACTTCTTGAACCAAAGATCAAGAACTTTAAACTCAGGCGAGTTTTAAGTTGACTCTAATTTAACCTGATCTATTGTCACACATATTATGTATGTATTGTAATTATTAATTTGGACCTATTGATTTTTTTTTAAATAAAAGAACCGTAATCGTTATCTTTTAGATACGTACTGGGTAAATCTTAAGATTGATATAATAATTAGAAAATCAAGTCAATCGGGTATTCTACATTAGGCAAGTTTTATACGACAAGTTCGATCGAAAGCGCATAAATAAGGGGAATCGAACGTAGGATCTTTTGACCCATTGATTATGCATATGGTTATTGTGATTGATATATTATAAAAATCAGAGAAAAAACTAAACCACCACTAAAAGAAGATTTAATGTTTAAAAGAACAGATATTAGATATTTATAAAATTAATTAAAAATTAAATGAAATTTAAAAATTTGAAATATTATTAAAAGTAATTGTCTATATTTTTTGAAAAATTTAAAGTTTAAATAAAAAATTGATTAATTGATTTTAGTTTACATAAATTTATTAATTTACAAAAATTAATTTATGAATTAATAAATTGTTCGTTTTTTTACGTTAAAGAGTTAATAAAATAACTTAAATTAAAAAATTTTAAAATAAATAAAAAATAAAAAATCTTTATAATTAAATGGTTATTTTTTCCTTATTTCTTGTTTTTGTTAGATACTCTAAACCCCGCAAGTGCACCTTTCCTCTTTTCCACTTCTGGAAAACGCAATCTACTTATAGATTTACCTTAACCTACGCCAAAATGTCGCGCATTACGCACCCATCACCGATACCTCCGCAACCATACTCGGCCACTGGAACACTGAGATAACCTCCGTAATCACTTCCCACAACACAACCTCGCACCGCGTGGGAACCACGCAACCCAAATCTCTGTAATGTGGTTTACACGAGCTTCTTCGCGCGTGAAGATAACACTTAAAATTGCACTCGTTCGAACTAACCCGTCTCTCTTAGTAAAATCGGGAGGGCGGACAACGAACCGCTAACCCTAGCTAACGTGAGCCGAGGGATGGCATCGGCTTAACCTACTCCCATCCCCCACAATTTCTCTCTCCCAATCACTTTTAACCTATATTCTCTCTTCGCTCAACGCAACAAATACAAGAAAGGGTTCTTGGCTCGTTTCTGTCGCTAGGTCTTCACTTTCTCTCTACCCGTCGCCGATTACTCATGGCTAACACTTCGAGCTCCGACTCCCGCCACGGCCTCTCCGTCACGCCGCCTCACCAGATCTCCAAAGGTCAATCAACCTCTTTGTTGCTTGAAACATATTCAATCTTCTTCTGTCATGTTCGATTCTTGTGTTCCTAGGGTTGTGCCTTGGGTTTTTAAACCAAAACCCTAGTTTCCCTTGCGAGCTGGACCTGTTTGTCTCCCTGCTTTAGATAGCATTAACGTGGATACTGGGTTAATTCGGCGATTTTTGTTTAGAGATTTATGGTTACTGTAAAGCTAGGGTTTTACATTTATCACTGAACGGTGAAAACAATTTCATGGTATATTTTCATACTATGCAGAAGAGAAAGAATATAAAAAAATGTTTCTCATTTTGTGCTGGATATTTAAAGCATTTGGATTCCTTCATCTTTAACACAGGAAAATGTAGTTTGAGAACGATGTGTGCTTTGGTTTCGTTTCTTTATTTTTTCAAATTTATTAATTTCACCGACAAAAACTTTATCCGAGGAACAGTAGCAAGTTAATCTGTTGGACCTTGTCCGGAACTCGTGTGAGTTATCGGACCATGTAAGAGATGGGGTTCGTACTGATGAAACATTCTCGATTAGTGATTGGCGTGTGCAGACTCCTGGGGACCTCTAGTACCGGAAAGTTGGTTATATACCAGTTAATTTTGCTTAGCGTTAAAGGTTTGCTCACTTATAGTGTTATACTGGAAATCCATAGATTTCAGTTGCTATGTTATGTTTTGTTGCGGCAAATATTGAAACCCTAAGTGCCACTCGTAACTAGTGTGAAGTTGTGTCTTTTCAAGTGGATCAGAAACCCTTGGATTTGACTCAGCCATCAGGCCAGACATTATTCTCACCTAAAGCAAAGAAGTGTCAACTGCACATGTTTTGATTGTGCTCAGAAATGAAAGATTGAAATTGCCGAGTTGCCAAGAGTTGGTTTAGATTTGTGTCACTGTAATAACAGACTAATTTCCCTAAGGTTGCTTTACTTTCTCTGCTTGCTTCTACTCGGAAGCATTGATTGCATTGCACAATCTGCCCTCTGTTGCGAATCAACCTCTCCATATCTATTAAATTTCAATTTATAAGTTGCTCAAGAATGCCAATTTCCCAGTAATACTGCTGCCAAATTGGAGCTGTCCATATACCATATATTTAAGTTGATTGCAGAGCTTTATGCTCCAATTGGTGAATTGGATCAAACATATTTTTATTAATAAATGGATTTATTCTGCAGATGCTGAAGGATGTGACAATCCTATCCCGCTTTCACCCCAATGGCTTCTACCGAAGCCAGGTGAGAGCAAGGCTGGTGTAGGAAGTGGGGTATGTAGTCAGAACCTTACTTATCTATATCTGTAATGCCATAGTTTTATCTATGTCTGTAATGCCATAGTTTAACATAACTCAATAAATTTTTATGTGTCATTATATACCCTTCCAACCCAAAAGCCATGCAGGTCATGTTGTTATGATATGTTCCTTTTCATGTTTGTTGATTATAATTTTCATTTTCTGGATTGGGGATTGATATGTACACAGGAGAGCCGCTCCAGCCCATTTCCAGCCTATGGTAGTCGCTCAGCCAGCACAAAATCATCAAGCAATAATGAGGAGAGTCACGAGATCCAGAAGAAGAAGGATGTTTTCCGACCTTCCTTGCTTGATATGGAGACTGGTCGCTGTGAACGATGGCGTGATGAAGAAAGAGACTTTAATTCCTCAATGCGCAAAGATCGCCGGAGGGATGGAGACAAGGATCTTGGTGAGATACGGAGAGTTGATCACTGGGCAGAGAATTCATCCATTAGGCATTATGAAGCTCGTCGTGCCCCCTCTGAGCGCCGGACTGATTTCGGTAATCGGGAGGCCCATTATGATCAGCGGCGTGAGAGCAAATGGAACACACGGTGGGGACCTGGTGGTAAGGATACAGAAGTTTCGCATGAGAATAAAGTGGACTTTAGAAAAGATGTTGAAGTTTCATTCGAAAAAGGGTTGCCTCATCATTCTGTTCATGGAAAAGATGAAAAGGATGGTGATCTTTATCGGCCTTGGAGATCTAACTCCTTCCAGAGTAGAGGAAAAGGGGAGATACCTCATCAACAAACTCTAATGCCAAATAAACATACTTCTACTTTTCCTTATGGGAGAGGGCGTGGGGAAAATAATGCTACTTTTTCTGTGGGTCGTGGAAGGACCAATTCTACTGGAAACCCTGTGAACAGTTTTTCAGTCCAGTCCCGATCTTTTGGAGCCATTTCAGACAAGAGTGAAAATGGACCTTTAAGATATAGTCGGACAAAATTAATCGATATTTACAGGATGATAGACATGAAATCATGTAGCAAAATTTTGGCTGGGTTTGTACAAGTTCCTTCTCTTACGCAGGACGAACCCTTAGAGCCACTTGCAATCTCAACGCCAAGTTCTGAAGAAATGGTAATTTTACCTATGGCTTTGGCAATTTTACCTATACTTGTTGCTAATTGTCTTAGTGTTGTTTTCTTGAGTAGGATGTTTTGGATGCAATTGATAAAGGGGAATTAGTAAGTAGTGGTGCTCCACAAATATCCAAAGAAGGATCTCTTGGGCGTAGCCCTCTGGATTCTACTCCTTCAAGACGGGCCAAGCTTGGTATTGAACTCATCGAAGTGACTTCAACATTCTTGTGCACATTTGGATAGAGATGAACTAATTTTGTGGTTCAATACTATGACCAGGCAGTACGGATGATGCACTGCTGTCAATGGAGGATACTAAAGATATCAATACTGACATTTCAAAAGCTGGTTGTGAAAATCATGTAGAGAGAGTATATCCTGATAGAGAAACATACTATTATCGATCCAACCCCAAACATGAATTCATGCCGGACCACAAGGCAGATGACAAAATGAAAGGTGAAGGTAGTTGATGCAGAATTTTATAGCTATTGTTTATGATCTTGTTTGATGATCTTTAGAGAGTCATTTAATCCCTGAAAACAGTATGATGTTATAGATGATTCCTTCAACAACTTTTGGTCTTGAATTTTATTTGGTGCGTTTGCTTTGGTTATATTTACTATAATTAGCTAAGCTTATGTGTTGCTTTTTTTTTTTCTTTTTTATGATAAACTGCCCTCGATTGGAGATTGCATCTGTACAATCATTTTCTTTTGTCTGCAGTTCCCAGAGAAGATATTGGTTGTTCCAGAAAGATTGATGATACTCCTATCAGTAGGGAATTGACTACACAGGTAAATAATCTTGTGCATCCTGGAAGTGGCACTCCATGGCGAGCCCCATCTCTAGGAGAAAGGGGAATCAACTCAAGAGAGATTCCAAGTGATGGTATGTCTAGAAACCATGATCATAGTTGGAGTCAGCCTCAGAAGAATCTAGATAATCAGTGGGAAACTAATTTGGTTAATCCATCACTCCCTAAAGATGGTAAAAAATGGCAAACTGGTGAGGACCGGCAGCCATTGGTGAGTCTGGACAAAGAACAGGAAGATAAGAAACTCCCACCACCTTCTCCTGAGAACCTAATTCTTTTATACAAAGATCCTCAGGGTGAAATTCAAGGACCCTTCTCTGGAGGCGATATAATTGGATGGTATGAGGCTGGATATTTTGGGATTGATTTGCAAGTTCGCCTCGCAACTGCGTCAAAAGATGCACCCTTTTTACTACTTGGTGATGTTATGCCTCATTTACGAGCTAAGGCTAGACCACCACCTGGTTTTAGTGTGCCGAAACAGAATGAATTGACAGATACATGTACTGGGCCTAACTTTAGTGGCTTGGGTGCTGTGCATCAGCTTGATATGATGAAAAGTGAACCGAGACAAAAATCCACTTCAAAAACGGAGGCAGAAAATAGATTCTTGGAGTCACTCATGTCTGGAAATATAAGCAACTCATCTCAAGGTTAAGATTCTTTTTCATTGTTGTTCATCTACCTTTTCCACCTATGTATCAACTACTGTCTTCATGTTTATTTTCCTTTCGTTGCTAGACAATGGTTTGTTTTTATGGGGTCTTTTTACGTAAATTTGATCCGTGAACACTTCAACTTTTATTTTCATTGTTTCATTGCCATTTTAATGGATTGGGTTCTTATGTGACAATTATAGGTTTGCCAGAATTTTTGGGCAGTACTACTGGCAATATGGCCCAAGTGGGAGTTGATGGGGGGAATGATGTGCTTCTTTTGGCAAATAGGATGGCACTTGAGCGGCAGAGGTCGCTGCCCAATTCTTATCCTTATTGGGCTGGCAGGGAAGTGGCACCAATAGTTTCAAGACCGGAGGTTCTTTCTGAATCTTCAATATCACATCCACAACTACTAGCAGCACTGAATGAAAATTCTCTTCAACCTCCTCAATTACAGAATACTGACTTGATATCCATCCTGCAAGGATTATCCGACAGATCTAGCACTGCAGTGACTAATAATGTACCTGTTTGGTCAAATTTTCATGTCCCAAGTGGCTTGGATCCAGTAAAGGAAAAACTGGACTTGCATCAAACTCATAATTTTCCTTCACAAATTCCTTTTGGACAACAACAGAGGCTGCAGCAGCAGAACCCGTCCTCTTTAACAAATATACTTGGTCAAGCTGTAGATAATCCATCTGGTCTTTTGACTTCTGATAATTCACTTGTTTCTGGTTTAGCACAAGATCCACAATTGCTGAATATGTTGCAACAGCAACACTTGTTGCAGTTACATTCCCAAGCTCCTCTGCCTACACAGCAGCTATCAATACTGAATAAACTCTTGCTAATGAAACAACAGCAGCAACAAGAGGAACAGCAACAGATCTTGCGTCAACAACAATTGCTTTCTAAGGTACTTTCAGAGCGTCACTTGAACCAACGATTTGGAGAGCTATCTTTTGGGCATTTGCAGACTGCTGCAATACCTCCTGGTAGTGCTTCTATAGATCCTCGGCTTCAACCATCTCAAGAATTATTTCAGCTTGGTTCTCAGGTGCCAGCTTCAAATGTGCAAGATGAGCGTACTGCCGCCAGTTTCATGAATTTGCCTTTACAAGTCACCCAGGATGTTAGCTACAATGTTGATTCCAAAGCCCCTCGTCATCTTTCTCATGACCTTCATAATGTTGATTCGAGAGTATCTTTCAATTCAGTTCATGAAACTCTTGATGATACTGGCCTTCAAAGAAGTTGGGTTCCTAACAGGCCTGCAAAATTTGATTTTGTCAGTCAAAATGAATCCATGCTACCCTCTTCTTTATCTGAAAGTGCACACTTGTCAGGGGTCATGAAAGAATCCTCAAATGCGTCTTCCCATGTACAGGAATCTCTCCATATTTCTGATTTTCATGCTCATGTTTTGCGGGATCAGTTGTCGGAAGACAATTTGAGAAGTGAAGAAACAGTAAATGTGCCAGTTTCTGAGGCAATTACAGATTCGAGACATTCAGAATCTAATGGAAACTCTGTTTGTGCTGATGAAAATTTAAAGCTTGAAAATGCTGCTGAAGTGTCCGTTCAAGTGGACAATTCTCATAATGAGCAGCAGGGTGAAAAGGAAGTATCAATTGATAATCCCTTTGCTGCAACACAGGTGAAGAATGAAGTTCATGAGTCAAGAAAAAGTGAAAAGAAATCCAAAAAACAGAAATCAGCAAAGTTGAACAACTCTCCTGACCAAGGAAAGGGAGTGTCAAAGGCATCCATTTTACAGCAAGCAAAGCAACAGGAAACAGAAGGGTCAAATTCTGGTGACACCAATATTGCGTCCACTGATGAAAGTTGGGGAACTCCTCCTCTAAAGGCAACAAAAGACAAGTCTGAAATTTCATCTGAAATTGTCGACTCCCAACAATTGAAAAGCGTGTTGCCTACAAGTGTACCTGGAAATCATATTGAACCAGCTGATGAGAAGAGTGGGCCACATCTAGTTGAGCCTGTTACAGTGCAGAATTCACAGATACAGCCAGTTCAAAGAGCTTGGAAACCTGCTCCAGGTTTCAAGCCAAAATCTTTGTTGGAAATTCAGCTGGAAGAACAGAAGAGGGCACAGGAAGAAACGATAGTTACCGAGATCACCAACTCTGTGAGTTCGATGAGCTTGTCAGCTCCTTGGGTGGGGGTTGTTGCCAACTCAGAACTGAAAATTTCTAGAGAACATCAGAGAGATGCAACTGAATTGAATGTGAATAAAGCAGAAATTTCGTCAACTTCAGAGAGCAAGAAAAGCCAGCTACATGATCTTTTGGCAGAAGAGGTTTTAGCGAAGTCCGAGTTTAGGGAGGTGGAGTTGGCAGAAGGAGTCTCTAGCTTGCCTCATCAAGTTAAAATTGTGAACGTGGATTCTCTTGATGATGGAAACTTCATTGAGGCAAAAGACGCAAAGAAGAGTCGTAAAAAGTCGTCAAAAGCAAAGGGTTCTGGAGCTAAAGTTACAATGCCTGATGTACCCATCAGTTCCAGTCCCATTGAGAAAGGTAAAAACTCTCGTTCTGTGCAACAGGATAAGGAAGTGCTGCCTGCAATCCCATCAGGTCCTTCTTTGGGAGATTTTCTTCTTTTGAAGGAGGAGTCATCAAACCATTCGCCTTCACCAGCATGGTGTACTGATGCCAAGAGGGCGCCAAAACCCACTTCACTGAGGGACATCCTGAAAGAGCAGGAGAAAAAGGCTACTTCAGTCCAGCCTCATAATCAAATACCAACTCCACAGAAGCCCCAACCAAATCAGACTGCCCATGTGACTGGTTCTTCATGGTCCCTTTCTAATACTTCCCCAGCAAAGGCTACTGCTCCAATCCATATCAATTCTAATACCCCTTTTCAGTCAAAATATAAACAGGATGATGATCTATTCTGGGGACCAATTGATCAATCCAAACAAGAGGCTAAGGAGTATGAACTTTATCTTTCCCTTTTACCAAATGTCATTTTTCTTGTTTCTTGAATTTGAATTGGTTGCCCTGGTGTATTATGTTTAATGCTTCATGTGATTCATTAACTTTGTTTGGAACAGGGCCAAATTCCCACATCTTGCAAACCAGGGCAGTTGGGGAACCAAAAACACTCCCACTAAAGCAACTCCTAGTGGGTTATTAGGCCGACAGAAGTCTGGGAGCGGTAGGCATGCTGACATCTCTCTCTCATCATCACCTGCTTCTGCTCAGTCATCAATTAGAGGGAAGAGAGACACGATGAACAAGCATTCAGGTAACTGCTAGATTGGCCATATTACCTTAGTAAGGTGAAAGCCTCTTAAATGTTTCGTTTCTTTTGCAGAGGCCATGGACTTCAGGGATTGGTGTCAAAATGAGTGTTTGAGACTAATCGGTTCGAAAGGTATCTTTTACATATTTTAACATTTTCTGAGGAGCACCAACTGGTGTATGAACAGTTGCATATACATCATCACTAGATTTAATTGACAAAAAAGGAACCATGACCTTGGAAGTCACAATTTCCTGTAGAAAAACATGCTATAAGCATGTTTAAATTGTGTAAATCTCAAATGTAGCTGAATTAAATGGATTGAGTCCTAGTTGTCTGGCAATACTTTCAGATTAAAAATGTAGATCTGGTTTCGTGGTTCGGATTGTCATATAAACACTGCTCATCATTGACCACGAAAACTTAATCTTTTGAATTTCTTAAACTTAATCTTTTGAATTTCTTTTCTTACATCACTCTTATGTTATCGCTGTAGATACTAGTTTCTTGGAGTTCTGCTTGAAGCAATCCAGATCAGAGGCTGAGATGCTTTTGACAGAGAACCTTGGGTCATTTGATCCTGATCATGAGTTCATTGACAAATTCTTAAATTATAAAGAGTTATTGCCATCAGATGTACTTGAAATTGCCTTCCTAAGTCGGAATGATCAGAAGGTGACTAGAAACAGTGCCAGAGACATGAATTTCGACAATGCAGGCAATGATGATTTTGACTGTAACAACAACCCCGGTGCGACAGATGGTTCCTCAAAGGGCGGAGGGAAAAAGAAAGGAAAGAAAGGAAAGAAAGTTAGCCCTTCAGTTTTGGGTTTCAATGTTGTCAGTAACAGGATCATGATGGGAGAGATCCAGTCAGTGGATGATTAGGTAAGAGTACTGAGTTTTGGGAGGCACTTTGTAAATACCGTTTAGCTGAAACAACTGTACATGTTCTCTCTAGGATTTTTGTTCCCTCAATGGGAAGGTTGCAGCAGCAGCAGCAGTTCTAGATGAATCTGCTCATGCAGTTTTGAAGGTGTATTCCTGAGGTAGTGAGTCCTTGATCTATTCTGAGATTAAGTTAAACATTGATTTATGTTCTCCATTTCCCCTGTTATTCTAAAATTAAAGCTTTGATAATATCTCCAAACTGAGAGAGATCTGAATTGTCATAGTAAATTGTAGGGTTAGGCAATGAATCAGGTTGGCTTTGAAGTTGAAAATTTTTCAACCTCAATCTGAGTTTAGTCAAGTCTAGTTTGGTTTGTTGACTTTGGACCAAGTTAGGTTAGATTCGATTAATTTTTTGTGAGTATTCAGGTTTAAGACAATTTATTAAGCTCAAGTCCAATCGATTTTTTTATCTAAACCCGAGTTTGTTTAATTTGATTTGCTAATTTCAGCTTAAATCGAGATCAGACTTAAATTATAGGAGAACCGAAGCCTACCAAAACAGTTATGAAAATGGAAGGTTTCTTCACCTCACTTTCACGAATTCATGATTAATCTACAAAGCAGCTCGAGGACCAGGAAGAAGTTCACACATTGTAGACCCAGGAGCTAATATTATTCAATTTATTCTAGCAAGAAGCAGTTTAATGGAGCTGGAGCAGAACCAGAAACCTTACCCATGGCGAATGAACAGTGGGATAACATCATTAAAGAAGACGGGTTTGTTACATATTCGTATAGCCATCTGGCTTTCTTTTTTTTTTTGTACCCCAACAAATTACAACACACAAGTTAGATTCGTTGCTATGGCTTTATCAGTCCACTTGTTGGAGAAATCAGATGTTTCTTTCTGCTGAAGAAATGAAATGTGATTATTAGAGAAGATTATTGTAAATTGCTATATCGATCTTCACTTTCTTCTCCTGATGTCTTCTTTGTTATCCTCTTCGTGCCATCCTGGAAGCGAATGCATATGATGTCAGAAAATCCACAAATTTAGTGGCTTCATGTGTATATATATATATATATTGATGGGCAGTTTACAGATTTATGTCTAAGTCATGCCTTATTTTAATTAATTAGGTTTTCGGGCATTGAAGCATATATTATTTTAACTTCAATCAGTTTGAGCCAACCTTCCTAGACCTAAAACTCAATCTAACTCAAATTTCCGACTTGATTTCAGCCAGCCAAAATGCCTAACCCTAGTCCAATTCCATTTTCCTTAGCATATGATATACACTAAAGATAGCACAAGGACCTAGAGAGTTATCCTCATTCCTGGAGATAAGACCAACAATAGCAAATAAAGGCAAACTTTGGTTTTAAGAATTCGAGGCATCTTGATTGGATTGGGATATCCCTGTCCCTGACACAGTGTGAGACAATTTGTCAGAAAAACAAACATGGTGCTGATGGAAGAAGACTTAAAAGAGTGGTTCATCTTCACTCAATTGATCACACATGAACAAAAGCCAGAAGAAAAACTAGATAATCATATCATAAGGAAACACAAACTGGCACGTTGATCCGTAATCTTGAGTATAAATCGGTTCAAAGTTGGAGGAAAAGAAAAAGATGACATCTTTTATAAAGAATATGAATGGCCACGAAAGAAAAAAAGAATTATCACCTCCTTCACAGAGGAATTACACTTTCATGGAGTTTGATTTTAAAGATGGAATCAAAATATATCCAAGGCATCAAAGAGAGAATCCATCCTCCAACAAGAAGCAATCACAGACTGACTTGAAACATCAACATAAAACTACTCACACTAAAAAGCCCATTTCCCAGTACTTTCCTTTCATCTGGAAGTGGCAACATTAAAACAGAGAATGAGCAACTAACCTTAGTTGTTCCAAAAGGTCGTCTTTCGAGGTTGACGGAGCGAAGAGCAATCTTGGCTATCTCTGAAACTGCATCGTTCCTTACAGCAGGAACTTCGCTTACCAAAGCCTCATAAGCAGCTTCGAAAGCCTCCTGCCAGAACCGAGGCAATTTGGTAGTGGTGCTATGTGTATACACATCCCACATTCGCCTCACCACTTTCTCTTTCTCTTCCACTTCCTACACACGCCATAAACACAGAAAGTTCAAAAATTTGCACATAAAAATCGAATCTTTGCAATGAAACCAACGAGATCACAAGAAACAACAAGAGTTCCAGAGTGGAGGGAGTACAAGAACGTCGAGATCATCATGAGTAGTGAAATCTGGGTCGTCAGAGAGACGCGTGAGGTTACCGGTGGACCATTTAAGAGTAACAGAGCCGGTGACCATAGACCATAACGCGAGAAGGAGAAAAGCAGCTAGGACCCAGAACTTGTAGCCATTTTTACTAGTTGAAAAGCTGTTACCTGAGCTCACTTTCTTTACACTCGATGAAGTAGCTGTGTCGCTGGTGGCTGTGGATGGAATTGATATGACTGTACGTACATCGTCACCTCTCATTTTTTTCTGGGTTCCTGGTACTATGTTTTGCAGAGGACAAGGATTATCAGAGAGAATTAAAGAATTCCTTTTGTAAAATGCAACTTGGCACTGAAAAGCAGGTGGGTGGAGTTACTGTTATTGAACAGTACACGGTTCGCATTATTATAGCATTGAAGGAAATACGGTTGAACATGGATTAGCCGAATACCTACAGAAGTGGGTCATACTGTAAGTAGGAAGCAATTAAGTATATTAATATCTGTTAATTGTCAATTTCAGATGGAGATAATTTTAGGCTCTTTCATTGTCAGAATCCAACGGCAATTGATTTGATGATTGTATAATGTTCTACAGTATTCAATGAAATTTGAATAGATGAAATCAATAAACTTGAGTAATAAACTAATAATCCATAAACCAGCTAGTAATTCACTTAAAACTCAGAATCAGTTTTGTTAGCAACTGTTCTATGGAATGAAATAGCATTTGAATGTGGCTTTAAATGCTGAAATGACCATCTTCAACCAGCAGACACTCGCACGAGGAATTAATTACAGCTACTTGCATATCATTCCAGGATTTGCAATCTTCCCCTTTCTATGCAACTTAAGGAACAGATATTATACTAGAGCAAACAAATTTGTTATAACAGTAACAATAGTTGTATACAAAAATTCTTCAGCAATTCCTGTTGGACCATACAAGTTTTAACACCAATGGACTATTGTCCTGTTGCTGAAAATCGTCATAATATAATCCCAATTCTTGGTCCTTCACTACAACTGGTTCTGCATCAAGACAAGACAACGGAGACTGACAAGGCTGAGCAACCTGTAGCACACGTTCGTCCAGAAAAACTGTATACAAGAACTGCAAGCAGTTTGTGACGTGGATCCATGAAACGGACTTAAAACATATTATTTTACTTTTACATTAATTAGCAATCTAATACTTGCTTCAGGAGCAAAGAACCGTTCTTTCTTGGACAAAATGGCTAGCTTTCATTCTCAAGAAAATTTATCAGCTCAGATGATTGCATATCATATCATAGCAAGTCTCATATGTCCGGACATATGGTAAAGCAACTTCATCATTGCTGGTGTGAGTAGTGATTCAAAATCTAATTACCAAGTTATCTATATCATAGGATTAAACAAAACAGATTGGGATGACAAGTCTCAAATTATGATTCATCTAAATCCAAGATAGTTTCAGGATGACTCAGAGGTGTTCCATAAGTGGATATTGCAGACATTCAACATGGCATCAGTCTCTGACCGCCCGTCTGCTTCTTCTCATCATTGTAAACACCGGAGGTCTCATAAATGGAATCACACAAATCCATATTCTCCAATACTTAAAGAACGTAATTCCTTGAACAAGGGAAGCATATAAAAATCAAACCCGAGATGCAGGAAAGCAAAAACAACTACAAAATCGAAATTGAAGAAAGTAGCATCAGATAATAAGCGGAGTTAAGAAGTCAACACAAGGTATTCAGTGTGTAGGATAAGAAGATTATTCATCACTTGCCACTTTCTCCCAAAAATCAGTAAATTTCAAAAACATGAAGAGACTCAAAACTGTACATAGATTGATGAGACACGCAAAAGAAAACAGAGAAGTGAAGGTGAAAATGTAGGTAGGTCCATTTGACACCAAAGCAACAACAGAAAAGAAAAATGCAATGGGCTGGTAAGCCAACCTTCGTTAGCTATGTGCATCTGTTTTATCTCCTCAAGCACTAAAAAAATTCTGCCATATCAGGAGTGGGTAAACAGATGCAAAACCTGACAAATAACAACAAAAACACTCATCTTTGATCAACTATCTAACGAGTAAAGATTCAATCTTTGTGCTTTGCAGACATCAAATCGAGTTCGAAGTCCCCGAAACGTATGAAAGTTACATAATACAGCGGCTCGATCTATAGGAGAGTGCTTGGTTTAAATAGGGGCTAACGAGAATTAGGGTTTCACGAGGGAGTGCGATTTTGAGCCGAAGCCACATTGCACCTATAACATTGTTAATTGATTAGTGTTAGGATACGTGGCCCAAACTAGTATTGGGCTTTTCATATTTTCCAAATTTATAAATTATAATAAAATTATAATTTTTTTAAAAAAAATATTTATTTATTGAGACGAAATAGTGTCACAATTTAAAGTATCTAACAAAAAAAACAGGTGACATGTCCCAACTAGCCTATTGAGATATCTAGTAGCTGATTTAGATAACAAATAAGCTACCATATTTACATATCTTGGAATCTATTAAAACGTAAAAGATTGAAAAGCACGTGCTGTTAATTTGCATTCTTCCAGTATCACTTCTAACTCATTGATGTTAGTTCTAAATCTATGGAACTTTTGTATTAATTAAAGACAATTTGTTTCCACCTCAATTAACGTGAAGTCATATTATATCAACCAAGATAAGACTTTTTTGAATTGCAACATGATCATATTGAATTGTAGCATCAAAATTGCATTTCACAGCTCCAGCATTTGGGCTCTCTTTTTTTTTTCCTTTTTAATTATTATTATTATTTTAACATTTTAATGTGTATATGCTCTCTCTTTTTTTTCTTCGGTCAAGTAGATTTATCGAAAACAATATTTCTACTAATTAAACCTCCATAAATCTTGTATTTCAGCGATATTTTTATTGAGTGGTCGTCGTCGTCGTTGTTGTTAAAACATGGCTGGAGTAAAAATGCTCCAAATGGCAATATGTTTATCATTATATGCTAAGATAATCTACAAATCTTATGCCATTATATCTGTATTACATTCTGGAATTGAAGACAAATTTCACTCCTAACTTCCAAGACTCAAATGTGTGTTTCTTCAGAAACAAGAGGTTAAGATTATACAAGCTGCAGTTCAGAAATAAGTCTATATGTACCTGGAGATTTCCATTTTGAATTAGTATTGATTTGCCTCTAACCCAAAAAAGAAAAGGCAAGAACAAATACAGTAAATATGATCATTTACATGATCGATCGAGCTCGTCACTTGGCTTTCGAATTGTTAACACATGATCGATCGAGCTCGTCACTTGGCTTTCGAATTGTTAACCCGTCAAGCAATTTACTCAAAACTACGTGATTTGTCATTGTTCTGCAATTTCTTGCTCCCTCTTGAGGTCTGCTGGAGGTAAAAAGCAATCTGTAGACAGTCCACATATATTGAAATCAACTTCTTCAATCCTCCATGCTTCTTCGATCTTCCTCTTGTGAGGTCGTGATTGTCCATGTCTGAAAAGAGTTGCTGTGGTCTTTCCACTATGTGCTATGTTGATGCCTTCAATGTATTTATAGTCTCCAAGCACTGACTCGATGCTCGTCTCCCAAAACACAGTGTCATCCCCTTTGGGCGACTTCATTTTCACCAACTTTGTATCCTCAAACTTCACTAGCAGTCCAGTTCTCTGGCTGAAGTAGCCCCATATCTTATGGTGGATGATTTCGGTGTTAGCTGAACTCTGTGCTTTGAGGACACTGGAGTCTGTGTCAAGCATTAGTACAAAACAGTCTTCGCTGTTGATTTTCTTGTCTCCTGTGCACTCTGCTTCCAAGAACAAGTTTGCAGTACACCTGGGATGGAGGCCCTGATGGGAATCACACAAACACATATAGGAATTGGTCACATACACATTCATCTCTTGTTTAGAGTTTCATCAGAATCTGAACTTAGTTAGTTAGTTAGTTACCTGAAAGAAGCGCCTCATGAGTCGTGGAGGGCCTCTGTTGGCATGACCAGGTTGATAAGTGGATTGGCTCCATGCAACCTTACCATCACTACCTGCACTCACCTTGTAACCTGCAACAACTAGCTCTAAGTACCATAAATCAGGGTTCTTTTGCCACAACACGAACCCTCCAACCTCGGACTTCCCAGCTGTGTGGATACTGTCATCACCTTGGTGCATTTCCGAGCCAGCCATCTTCACCTGCCCCACTGCACACATGTTGCTCACCGAGTTCAAGGCATCTTGTCCTCCCACCGCCGCCACATATTGTTGTACTATGTAAGTCGCAATGGAAGCTCCCTGTTCATGTAAGAAATTGTTAATAATTCATACCAACTGATCTGAATTTTCTACATATTAAGGTTCCAAGCCTCTTCTTGCAGAATATTACTTGGGAATAAGGTCAACATATGTAGTTCGTTCTCGATGGAGATTAAAAACAAACACGTGGCGATTAGACAAGAAACAGAAACAGAAACAGAAACAGCCTAAACCAATCTTCCAGGAATCATACGTACAATGGGGCAATGTCGAATTGGCCGGGTAAGAGGCTGATCAGGTTGTAACTGGAAAGGTATAAGAGGTGAACAAACAAGCTTGAGCAATGCCATGAACTCGGTATCTGAAATAGTCTGAAGAAGACATTGCTGCGTAGTCGCTGTCTGAGCTCTCATCAACGCGCGCATGTTATGCCACCGTGAAGCGACGCTGCTTCCCATACTATCGAACATTTCTTCGGGTATCGGCACCTCCAAGACGGTGTCCAGACCGTCCTCTTTGTCGTAATTTGGACAAAGTTTCCTCATTGAAGATCGGAGAAAGAAACCGACCTCAAGAATGTATATTTCGAATGGGTCGTCGGAGAATAAACCTGCCTCCTCCCCTCCGAACTGGGGTTGAAGGATCAATCACCAAACTTTTTTTAATCTCAGAAAAGCAGATGATCTTCACCTGCCAAGGTGGCCCTTGTCCGTAGGTATTGTGGACGCACGATTTTAGGATTCTATTGGATGAACAGGAGTTAAAGGTTGTCTTCTTGTTTTTTAAGGTTTTAGTTTCAACAGACTGGAACACTTGGACACGTCGGGCTTTAGGCTTAAATGCTTTATGAATTGCGAGTTGACCATAAGATTCCATAGTTAGTTTTTTTGTTTAGAGTGGTTAAAAGCACGTAAGATTAGCATGCAAATTCACTCTGGCGTTTTGACAAATATGGAATGTAACAACTTGATAAGTTGGCATGTTTTAAACTCAACTTTAAATCAACAATCAAACTTAATTTGATCAAATTTTAGATTAAATTAAGTTTTTTCAATCTAAAATTAATATATTAAGTTCAATTTAATCAAGTTTAAATTTAAATTCTAATGTTAAAGTTATCATATTTTAAAAATGATCAGTTATAAAAAATAGTTATTCAAAATAAAATAATTTAGTTAAATTATATTTGAGATTATGTGATATTGAGTTTAAGAACTCAAATTGAATCAAAATCTGATATTGAGTTTAAGCACTCAATTTGAATCAAATTTAAAGTATATTATCAACCTTAGGGCGCATGTGAGTTAGTAAGGGGCTCTCTTGACTTAAATAAGGTAGCGAATTTAAACTGTCCCCATATATGCAGCAGTTTAAAATTTAAGGCCAGAACTTTGCCTTCCGCAAATAACCTACCTGGCTAAAGCAGAGATTAGTCTACAAATAAATAGCTTAAAGGTGTCTTTCCATAATTAGGATATTCC
>JANZLF010000002.1:1720411-1735567 GCA_026546835.1 Erythroxylum foetidum
TTAGTTATTGGTATACTTTTATTATATACAATAATAAATCACTAAGTGGTTAGTTACTTTATTTTTATTTACCAAGTAACAAGATTACTTGTTAGTGATATTGATAATAAATTTATTATAACTTTGAAAATTTAAAAAATGTAAAATAATAATGATTGAAAAATGAAATAATTTTGAATTATAAATATATATATTTTTTTTTGAAAATTTAACATTTTAATTATATAGTACCTTGAAAATATTTTAAATTTAAAATATCTATCATTAAAGTAGTTCCGAATTTTATTATACATGATTTTATAGTGAAAAAAATAAAAATGAAAATGAAGAATTCATTTTTATAGTTTTATAAATTATAAAATAAGAAATTAAAAATCATAATTAGAATTAAACATGTCTTTAATAATGCATTCCTTGATCACTAGGATCAAACAACATTAATCGTGAGCGTCAAACTGTAGTCTCGCCTGCATTGGATCTCAGCCCATATCCCAATCGCGTTTTGGCGGTTCAAAGTCGCAAATGCATAATATGAACCGCCTTCAAACATTTTGAAACATTTGGCGCCTAAATCCTATCTTCCCCGACCTGTAAATATCGCCCTCTAACTCCAATGCTTTAAACGGCGAAACTCTAGATTTTCCTTTCCTCTTCTTCGGAGAAGCACGTGTCATCGGAGAAGATGGATAGCGAGGAAGAATTTCCACTGTTCTCTGATGCAGAAAAGTCTCCGTCTCCGGTTCCTGCAAGAAAGCTAAAACGTTTGAGAAAATCCACTGCTCAGATCAGTGTAGATCCTCCTGTAAGTCCGTCGGATGGTGATGCTCCTTCGCTGCACGCTACTAGTTCTCCTGTATCTGAAACACGAGATTCAGTGGAGAAGGATTTTGATGAATTTGAAGCAGTTAATGAGGTGAATTCCAGTTCGGAGGAAATTTATGGTGAAGAAGGTAGGATTGGGGTTAAGAGAGTGCTGGAATTTGAGGAATTTGAGAAATCTTGTGAAGAAGACCAAAGGAATGTGTTTGAATCGGAGGAGGAGAGCAATGGTTTCTCTGTGGAAAACGAATCTGGTGAGATAATTGGAGAGGAAGAGACGCATAGCAAGAAGAGAAGACCAAATGATTCTGGATTTGATGATAATTCAACTGCTTCCACCGGAAAAAGGGGAGAGAAGGTAAGTCTATGCTTGTTTCTATACTAAAATGATACAATGACATTAATTTCGAATGTTTAGTTTGTCTGATTTTCGGAGTTGCTTTTTTTTAAAAAAACCATTTTCATTAAGCTGGAAAGAAAAAACCGTCTTAAGGAGCTGCGTGTTGAATCTCAGAGATTGTTGAGAGGTAAATGTTGTTAAAATTATTAAAAGATTGATGTTGCATCTTACATGCTATACGAACGCTTTTATAAATATTTGAATTTAACTTTTCCCTTCTGCTAGAAACGAGAGATGCGTCGTTTAAGCCTGTACCTCTTGTCCAAAAGCCTATATCCAGTATCTTGGAGAAGATCCGGAAAAGGAAACTTGAGGTTGCGAAAAAGTGGGTGACCTTAAATTAATTGTATTCACTGTGAGTGTTGTTTGTCTTTAGTCATTCTGTGATTTTGCTGGAATATTTTGGTTGGCAGATCAATCGTCGAAAGTCGAAGCACTTTGCTTGATGACAATGATGCATTTTCTATAGAGGATACGGTGGATTTTGATGTTGAGATAGAATATCATAAAGTTGCAAAGACAGATAATGTAAACAGAAAAGTTTGTACTGGTGAGAGCAAAAGCAGCGGATCCAAGGATGACTTAGATCAGAGACATGAAAACGCAGCTTCTCCGAGGGTAATTGAGTCGTTCTTTCTTTTCCTTTAATACTTATGAATATCATGCGTGCTTATATCTATGTCCTTCAGCGACTCCATAGTCATCCATCCTGAAATGGATACCAATCAAGTTTCTGGATTGCTTGTAGTTTGTAAGTAATTTAGGAATTGTATCTGATTTCATGCACATTCTGAACAACAGCGAGTGAATATGAGGTATAGGAAAAGCTACTGCTTAGCCAATCGTCTGATGTCGTGGTTATTGCTTGAGATTGTTCAATTTGACATAAAACTAGGTTTGAAGTTTCTACGGTTTTATCCTGTTGTTTAAATATTGGAAAATTGGCCTATAATATTGTCCAGTAATTGCTTCTGCTAATTTCAGGCTTCGGTAGAGGAATCAAAGCAAAAGTTTCGAGCTCCTATTGATGATACTCAGGTTTTATTTAATATGTTCACTTTGTCATTTTCATTTTTGTATTGCATGATAATCAGAAGATAATTCTTTTCTTTGACACGTTTTATAGGATTTAGCACTTGATTCCGAAAAAGGTGATTCTCTAGAGGAGCTGCCAGATGAGACACCCAGCAGTCCTCTGGAAGAAGATATGGCTCCTTCCGTGCTTGCAATGAACTTAAAGCTTGATTCTGCTTCCCTTCATGAACTGTATGTTGTTTAGAAACTCTCCTTCTAGCTATGAGAATGATATTGTTCTGTTGCATTTCCATCTTTTATCAAGAGCATAATTTGAGTAATCGGACATTTATGGCTTTGGTCATCTGCCGTTTCAAGTTATAGAAGCCATCGATCGGCTCTATATCATTTTCTCTTAACATATCCTTTACTGACATCAACTCAGTTACAGGGATGACCTATGGAATCATGTGGAGCTGGTCCCATGGTTATAATAGTATGCATAGATATGATAACTCTGTAGTTCAACTTACTGTTTTAAAGGTGAAGTTATTGCTTTGTTGCTATATAGTTATGATGAAGAGGATAACGACAAAGAGAATGTTGATCCCCTCCTTCATGGATCTGTCGGTTTTTGCTCAACTCCAGTAGGTGATCCTGTCAAAGCTTTTGTTGATGAAGAAGCTGAGGAAGAAGATGACAGTGATAACGACTTAGGTCGATTTCAAGATGACGAGGAAGATGAGGACAACACAGATTCTGAAGAACTTAAAGATATGATAACTCAATATGAAGAAAAACCCGCTGACGAGGAAATGCGTACTGAGCTTCATCAGAAATGGCTTGAACAACAGGATGCTGCCGGAACAGAAAACCTTATACAGAAATTGAGATGTGGTTCTAAACAGGGAGATAAAACCCTGCTTGAAGACACAGAGAATGAGGAAAGCGAAGAGGATGAAGATCTTTTTGATAATGAGCCAGAATCAGTTGTTCCAAGAAATATTGTGCGAATGAATATGAAAAAGGCAAAGGAAATGATTTCCCAGATGTTTACAGATAAGAATGATATTTACCAATCATCCGATGATGAGGAGACTGAAAACATGCTTGTTAAGGAGCGCCTCTCTAATGAAGCTGTGAGTTGTTAGCAGATTGTCCTGCATGATACTTCTGTTATTATGTCTCTCATTCGTAAATCTTCGTTTGCTAGATGCTTACTGCAAATTTAATCTGAAAACAGGAAGAGCAAGCTACTTTTTTATCACCAGCAGAGGATCGTGGCTCTAGAGAAATCTTTGGTCTTATAAAGAAACTGAATGATGCGCCTGATTCTAGGAGGCGAGCCAGAATAACACGTATGATCTACCACAAATTTCACCCACTTACTAATACTAGAAACTATTTCGGTGCATATTGTCTCCGGACGACCTAGTAATGTAAACATATTTATGACTCCTAATGCTGGGTGCTGTTAACTTCTGTTTTGCAGCCTCTTTTCATATGTTATCTATAGGAGGAAGCAGGATCTCATCATCCAAGGTAATGTAACACTTAAGTTGGAAGAATCACTCGACTCATGTATCTAACTTGGTAACTTTCTAAATTTATATTTTGGTAAAGGTAACTAGGCTTATTAAGCATCCAAGTATGAACTCTTAATTTAATACATATTCATAGAGGAAAAAATTAGTTTTATTTTAAATTTAATAGATTAAAATTAATTTGTTTGAATTTAAATTAAAAATAATTTTAATTTAAAGTTAATGAACTAAATTGACCTTAATTAAACTTGAATTTAAATATTTGAATTGGTATGTTAGCAGGAAGAAAATTTGTTAATTTATTTGATGTCATTAACCAGAATTTTGCAAATGAAGCAGGCATCTTTTCTTAGTCGGTCCAACAAAAATTCTGTGCCGTCACTCAGCAAGCATGGATCGGGCAATGTACGTTCATTTGTGTTTGAAAGAGATGATAGCAGAAGCTCGGCGTCACCATCAGAGGATTCTTCAGTTGAGGTAAGCTTTCTGTAAAAGATACTTAACTAGCCTAGCCAAGTTTGTGCAAGTTTGAGAGGTCTGCCCCAGTTATGTTGGTCCTTCCGCGAGCTTTCCTCTGGCCATTGCACAGTAGAGAGAGGAGTTTTCTCCATTCAATTAAGTCATTACTTGTAGCCGAGTCGAAGGAAAATTATGTGAATTCGACTGGAATATGCGTTGATGAATTTTTTTCATCACTTGAGCATTACAAAGTCATTTGTCAGCGTAACAAGTGCCAAATTAGTTGCTTTTTCTTCTTCCTTGCAGATCCAGACACAGAATAGATCGAGAAAAACTACTACGGCCAAGTTTAGTGGTACACAACTTGGATCCGACAGTACTCAAAACCCTAAAAATGGCCGACAGACAAAATCTGGTCCCTCTTTACACGAGATCTTAAGATGCCCTTCTCTGAAATCAAGCAATTTCAATCGTGCCACAGTGATTGGCCATGTCGAAGCCATATACGCCGCTTTCAAGCTGGATAAGAATCTCCCAAAGAAAGATTCTAGCGTATCTATTAGAACCGTGTAGCGTTGCTGCTCCTGCTGCTCAGGACCTCAGGTTCATTACTTAAATCTCATTCATGGTGGTGTTTGTTTTCTCAATTTTATTGATGTACAATAATGAGACGTAAGCATTAGGGCCAGTAAATACCAACTTGATTGTCCCTGGTCGTATCAAAAATACATAAGTCGCGGGGATTTCGCCGCATCGAGCTGAAGATTGATTCTAAGGTAGTGTTCGACATTTTCTCCTCCTCGAATTGGAGATTCAGGACTCTCAATCCTATAGTTCCTAGCATTCATCTGCTTTTTATTAAGAATTGGATTATTATTTATTGACATGTTTATCAAGAGAGCAACAAATATGTCGACTGAATGGTTAATTATGTTGGGTAGTTGACCGATAACGTTACTTATTTTGATACTACACTGATAATATGCTACTTGATTCTTCTAGAGGATTTATCGGTAACTTGTTTCTCCCGCTTTATTAAGTAGCTTGTATTGATTCTTTTTCTTTTATCCCAAAAAGAAAAAAAGAAAAAAAAAGTCGCTATACGTTCAAGACGCATCAAATTGCTCTCTGACGTTCCTCGGTCCATACTAATGACTCGAAGTCCCAAAGTAGAGGTTCTATATCACTAACGTTATATATGTTGGTGTGTATTGCTCTTAGGTGTACTAAACTCGCAAATGCTATGTTTAGATAAATTCTTATGATTATATAATAACTCATAATTTGTTTGATCGGATATATTTATTTAATAAATTATTTGATATTATTGAATTAAGGATATTAATGAGTTAAATTAGTTTGTAGTTTGCGTTAGTCTTAAATTAAAATTTGAATTAATTTTCTAAGTTTAAATTTGTCTTAAAAATTGGAGAATTTTAATTTAATTTATTAGTTTTTAATTAGACTTGAATCTAATAATGATTCTTATAATTAACTGAAACGATTTTTGGTACTTGTTGCACACTTTATGAGTTTAGCAAAAAAATCTTTAAAAATATGTTTAATTAAATATTGAATTAATTGAAGACTTATTGTGTGTGCGATATTAATTAGTTAAATTTTTAAATAATTTAGAATTCCTGTAATTTTATTGGATTTAAAAATGATTAATAGTAAAAAAAACATTTACTCAATTTATAATACTAATTCAAATTTTAAAAGTAGTCATAAATTGTTTTAATTTTTAATTTTTAGTAAAAATAAACTGATGATTATTTCTTCTTTAATGTGAAAGGTTGTATAGTTAAATATGACCCATCTTTAATAATTTAGAATTTAAATAATTTTACTTGAATTGAAAAAAGGGTTAATAAAAAATTTAAATTTTACTTAATTTTATAATACTAGTTTTTAAGTAGTCATAAATTTTATTAGCATTAGTAATCTATTAATGTGAATGACGTGATAAATTAAGTTAGATTAATATTTTTTGTTACGTAGTTACCACATATTTTATTTGTTGGCGTAATGAAAATTAACCTGGACTCTCAACTGTATTTGTTCTTATTTTGATACTTTAACCAGTGTTCTCACAGTCAGAAGGTACATATGGACTTCTAATAAATTGCTTTAAACCTGATAAAGGAACTTTTTATGTTAGCTATTATCGTAGACTTTTTGTTTGAGATGTCGATCCCTTCATTTCTGATCCAGACTTTCGGGAATTTGACGTCGGATAATTATAAAAGCGTTAAAAAATATATAATAATATGTAAATTTTTTTCTCTTGAGCTAACCTTTAGAGATGAGTTAGACACTTTTAATATGGTATCAGAGCTAAGTCAGTTTATCTCAATAGTTTGGGGCGATGCCTGATTATATCCCTTTGCTCAATATATCTATTAGATATCCAATCCTGCTTTGAACTGAGAGGGTGTGTTAGGAATCCCACATCGAACAATTATAAGAGCATTAAATAATATATAATAATATACAAACTTCTTTTCTTGAGCTAACTTTTAGGAATGAATTAGTCACTTCTAATATAGAGCGTAAATTCTCTCCTAATTTTGTCTAAGACAATGATAATGATAAGCTTCATAATCGATGGAGGAAGAAGAAAAATAGAAAACAATATCGAAGGAAAATTCATTGAATCCCAACCTACTCACCACTTTTCCAATCAAAATGATGATGATGATGATCTGATTTTCAACCTGGGATTAGGATTAGGAGTCCAATACCAAGACATAGAAATATAAGAGAATTACTTAAAAGTTGATGACAAGGAATACTTGTTCCAACCAGAGTTAATCTCCAAACATCCTTACCTTGTTATTTCTTTTATTCTAGTTGTTCTTACTCCAAACCTTGTTATTTGCAGAGTGGTCAAATCTACAAGGAAGACTTCCCTTCTTCTTCTTTTTTTTTTTTTAATTTCAAAGGAATACAAAAATCAAAAGAAGGCTAAACTAATACAGTGTACAACGAGCTACTCCTTCGTGCGAGTTACAGTGAAGGATCGCCTCGATTGCTAAAGAAGGCTCTTAGAAAATATGAACGCTTGGGCTGTTCATAGCTCTAGAGCTGTCAGAAGATCTGCGCACTAGTTTTCCTCCCGAGGTACATGTTAGAGCTGCACGTCTCAATTTTCTGAGAGAAGGTCACGGGTAATGACGGAGCTAGGAATTTAAGATAGAGGGTCCAAATGTTTAATTTTTAAATTTTTGGAAGGTCAAGTATACCACAAACTTTTAAATATTCCCGTCCTAATATATATATATATATATAATTATTTAATAATCTTGAAGGTGGGGGCCAGTGCACTATTGGCCCCCACCTACCTCCGTCCCTAGTCACGAATACCTGCCAACAAAAAATTGTTCATATCAATCAAGGTATGAGAAAAGGTAAGTAGGTTAAGGACTTCTTGAGAGTCCACTTCTAAGATGACGCGTCGGTATCCAAGAGACCAAGCTAAATTAAGATCGGAGTAGATTCCCTAAAATTCACTAGTAAGAAAAGACTCTCCTTCTTTAGAGAAACACATTAGTAATAATAATAGAATGACCTCTAATTTAAAAAAACTTTTTTATTATGCAGAGATAAAATTACGTATTATTGCAATTGATGAATCGAATCATCTCTAATCCTTGTAATTACTTCTAATCAAACTGTGATGTCAGATACTGTTGATAAAACTCTCATCCTAGAGACTACAAAAGGCCACCAAAATGCGTCAAGTTAGAACCGACTGTAGAGGATAACTTCCTCTAGTTTCAGCAGACAAGAAGAACCGCTTTTAGATACACAGCAGTACAGCACACAAGTTTCGCCTGATGAAACCTGGTTTCTCGCCCTAAGACACATTTTACTGTTCGGACCTAAGTCAATAAATCCTCAAACGCAACATCAACCTGATCCAAAATCGCCATTTTTCGTAAATTAGATGCGTTCAATGAATCTAACAAAACATTCCTTCTAAATCTTTGGATCAGATTATCAAAGATCTACGATTCCACGCGTGCCACGTTCGAAGAATTATATGCCAACGATCATACGCTGGAATTCGACGGTCTTCGACTTCGAGCTTCTCTTCAATGGCTGCAAAACCCCATCAAGGCAAGTTCTTCATTTTGGTTTGTTTTCTCTTCATTTTGGGTTCTCAACCACTTGGAGCTTTTGCAAACTCTAGTTCAGTCCCAACCCATCAAGAACCGGAGGAGGCTGCAAACGAATCCAACCCTCAAGAGATTTTATTACAGAGACTTGAGGAGTTAGTGAGGAACCTAAGTGATTTAGTTGCTAAATTAGAGCCCAAATTGTTGGAGTATCCTAAGACGGTGACTTTAGATAGTAAAGAGAGTCAAGAACGGGATAAGACTGATAGGAGAAGGAAAGTGAGTGGTGACGAAATGAAAGGAGAGAGCAAAAACAGAGATGGAGAGAAGGTGAGAGCTGTTTCGGTCACCAAGTTTAGTCCTTTATGGTCTGAGAGATTCCATTTTGTTTCTGCGGTGAAATTGGATTCTGATGCAACTTGTATTGATGTTTTACCATTTCGAGACTATGAGGGGCTTAACAAGTATGTTGCTGTTGGGGATGATAAAGGGAGGGTTTATGTGTTCTCAAGCAGTGGGGATGTTTTGGTTGAGTTTGACACGAAATGCGATTCGCCGATTACGGCTATGACTTCCTACTTGTCTGTGTATAAGAACGAGAGTTTTGTGGTGACTGGGCATCAAAATGGTGAGATTCTGATGCACAAAGTTTATGAGAGTTCAAATTGGGAAGAGTTAACATCTCTCTTTATGGTAAGTGTTAGTAAATTTGCCTTGAATAAAAATGGTGATGAAGGTTATGCTATTACTATCTTGGAAATGCATCATTTCGGGAGATTGAAATACGTTTTGTCGTCGGATACTAATGGAATGATCCGGGTTTTCAGAGAAAATGGGACCATTCATGGCTCTGCTATGCCAGTTAGCAAACCATTGGCATTCTTGAAGCAAAAGCTTTTGTTCTTGACGGAGAATGGTGCGGGTTCGTTGGATATGAGGACCATGACGGTCAGAGAATCCGAATGTGAAGGATTGAATCATTCGCTTGTGCGGAGTTTTGCTTTTGATTCTATTGAGCGATCTAAAGCATATGGATTTACATCAGAGGGTGATCTGATTCATGTGTTGTTATTAGGGGATGCGATGAACTTCAAATGCAGGGTTAAATCCAAAAGAAAAGTCGACTTGCTTGAACCGATTGCGTTTGAATCGATTAAAGGGTACTTACTTGTTGTGAATCAAGAGAAGGTTTTAGTATATAATGTTTCTTCTCATCATTATGTAAGGGCTGGTGGACCTCGCCTACTCTTTTCTGCTGGTTTAGATGAGATCAGATCATCATTTCTTAATTACCAAGCAACAGAAGATGATTTTAATTGGAAAAATCCGATACCCTTGATAGCAGGTGATCATGAAAAGCTGATTATTCTCGGACTCGGGAACGGGTTTGTGGGTATATACCGCTCGAACCTCCCGATATTTAAAGGAGAATTCAACACAATGCTCTGGACAAGCCCTGTGATTTTCTTCTTAATCTTCCTGTTTGGAGCCTGGCAATTCTTTGCTAAAAAGAGGGAAGCACTTACATCATGGGGACCAGATGATCCCTTTACCTCCAATCCTGCTAGAACTGGAGTTCCACTGGGTTCAGCTTCATCATTTGTCGAATCATCTTCTAGAAATGCTGATGTTATGGACTTAAGAACAGGTGGTTTGAGAGGTCCACCGAGGAGGTACCTTTCTCCATCACGGTATCCTGGAGGAGCAACTGCTCCTTTTAGACCGAGTTCTGCCGACACCAACACGGCTTCTTTTAGACCGAGTTCCACTGAAGCCAATGCGAGATCAACTTCGGTCGATCCTAATTACAGAGCACCTGCAGAGCTTAAATATAGGGGTCCAACCCTGGAGTCCACAGGTTTTCCCAAAAGAAGGGAGAGCCTGTATGGAAACAGTCAAGTTGATGATGGCAATTAACATCAGTTACACCATTATCATGTGTTGGAATTACAGATCCTTTGGGGCCGGCCATTGTTGTACCTTAATTCCTAGTTTTTTTTTTTTCGAAAGTCCTCACAACCTTACTTCCTAGTTGTTTAAGAAACTAATAAGAACATGAATCCTGCCTGCTTCAACCTTTTGAAAATCGTATCTACACCATACGTTAGTTTTTAGTGATTCCGCTGTAGCTTCTTCCTTCCAAGTTCATTTTGCCTCTCCAGGATTATGACTTTTGAGACAGACTTGCACAAGCCTTGTCAAGTCTGAGATAAGCCCATATCCACATTACTCGTCTAGTCTTTTTTCACTTTAGTCCTTATATGTTTAAAAATTACTATTTTCTTTTATATTGTTTTAAGTATATCACAATTCTTTTTAATTTTCATTTTCATTTAAAATTTAAATTTTAATACGATGTCGTTTTTATCTTTTAACTAGTCAGAAAACTAGTAAATATTATATTAAAGCAAATAATAATCTTTATTATAATAATTTAAATAATAAAATGTCAACTTACAGGTAAAATAACAATAATGGTAGAAATTTTACTGAGACGCGGGATTTATGAAGCTTCATTAATAAACAACTTTACTGTTAACATTTTATTTGATAAAAAATAAAATTTCAACTATGCTTAAAAAAAAGATTTGCATAGATAATTTAAAATTTTTTAATTAATTAAAGAAAACAAAATTAGGTCAAAACAATAAATGCCAATGGTAAGTTATCCAATTTGCAAATACTGAATTAGTAAAAAATACTAAAATTTGCTTCCTCTTTTAAGATAAGCTTAATTATGAAACGTTTTTATTTTAGTCTTTACATTCCAAAAAGTAGTACTTATTTTATAATATTTTATCTAAAATTTTATTACCAGGTTGTTTTTGTCTTCTAAATAGATAAGAAACTAATCAGTAATTAAATAATATTATAATAAGTAATAATTTTTAAAATATAATAATTTAAATAACAAAAAGTTACAAGGTTATTGTAACATTCTATTTGACAAAAAAGAAATCAACTACTATTTAACAAAACTAAATTAATTAAAGAAAAACAAAATCAGTCCAAAATATTAAACAACACAATGGCGTCGTCTGGTTAGCTACTAATTAGCTATTTTTTTTAGCTGATTTGTTGTTGTCAAACAACTACTAAAGATATTTGAAAAGTAGGAGATTCATCGGCTGATTTAAAACAAACAATCAAAAATAAAAATGCTTCTATATAGGAGCGTTTTCTACCAACAACCAAAAATTTAAACATCAAAAGCCGATTATGCCTTTTAAATTCTATTGCTAAGTTGTGTAAAATTTTGCTATTTAAATTGCATTATTGATTAAGTTGCAATTAAGTATCACACGCGTCATATTTTTGTTGGTTTTAATATATAACAATTTATGGGAAGTAGGACAACTTAGTTGAGGTTCCTAGATATCTATGTTTAGGAACATTCTTTGTTTTTATAATTGTTTTATGCAGTTATAGGTTAGAAATAAAATATGGACCTTAAATGAAATAAAAATAGAAAGAGTTGCATAAAATTTTCATAGATGATGAAACAGTACAGGTGAACATGATTTTTCTAAAATCGAAATTCTTATAAGAATATTCAATAAAATGTTAAGATATATAATATTTTGAAGAAATGTAATTAATATCTAAGTTGTTAGTTAGCTACATTTTATTAATTAGTTAGATATTTTGTATTTGGGCTTACGGTGTATACAATCATTTTGTGTGGTACATAATAAGAGATAGAAAAGTCCAGGCTCACCAAACTGAGTTGTTCGTTCTTCACTCTCACTATCTCTACTATCACTATCTGATTATGTTTAACATGGTATCAGAGATGAAGCTCAACGCCAACAATCCTCACTGGATTCATTGGCTGAACCTACTGCTCTTTATTCTTCTAATACTCGCAGGCGGTTTCAGGGCACTTGTGATCACTGTGGAATTAAGGGACACAAGAGGGAGTCATGTTATAAGCTCATTGGTTTTCCTGCAAATTTAAAGTTCACGAATAAGAGGGCTAATAATGTTACTTGCTCAGGAGATAATGATGATGACTCAGATACTAAATCAGTGGTTCATTCGGGTGTTCCCCCATCATCTTCTGCTCCGGTCTTTACTCCAGAACAATATCAACAGCTCCTGAATCTTTTGAGCAAGGAATCTTCTCCTCCAGTCAATGCTGTTGCACATATGGCAGGTATGGCTTCTTCGTATAAGCCTAGCTCCATTGAATGGATACTTGATACTGGTGCTTCCAATCATATGACTTTTGACTTTCATTGCTTGCATTCTACTGTTGCTTGTGCTTCTAAACATGCTTGTGTTCAATTTCCAAATGGTAACTCCACTACTGTCACACATTTAGGTTCACATTCTCTTTCACCTCTTCACATTATCACCAATGTTCTTTATGTACCCAACTTCAATTTCAATCTCGTTTCTGTTTCCAAATTGACCAAAGACCTCAACTACTTTGTCATTTTTTATCCAAAGTTTTGTATCCTACAGGACCTTTGCAGTGGAATGATCCTGGGGATTGGTAAAGAGAGAGCTGGTCTTTACATTTTACAACCATTGTCCTGTCCATCCAAGCTTATGTCTCCGGTTGTTGATGCTAGTATTTCTTGTACTGGTATTTCTTCTTGTTTGTTTGTCAATAATGTAAAAATTCAACCTTGTACATGGCATGCTAGACTTGGCCGTTCTTCTGTTTCTATTATGAATAAAATTCCACATTTACATTTCAATTTGCACAATTGTGATGATATCCACTATTGTCATGTCTGTCCATTAGCTAAACAAACTCGTCTTCCTTTTCCTTTAAGCACTACTCGAGCACATAACCCCTTTTCCCTTATACACATTGACCTTTGGGGACCTTATCGGATCTCCACACATAGTGGACATCGTCATTTTCTCACCATTGTTAATGATTTTACCCGTATGACCTGGATTTATCTCCTCAAACTCAAAAGTGATGCCATCCTAACCTTACAAAGTTTCTTTACATTAGTCAAAACCCAATTTTTTGGTATTGTACAAGTTGTCCGAACTGACAATGGTACAGAATTCTTCAATGCAGTTGGTCAAACCTTGTTTACTTCCCTAGGTATTGTTTATCAAAGTTCTTGTACACATACTCCTCAGCAAAATGGCATTGCTGAGAGAAAGCATCGCCACCTTTTAGAGGTTGCCAGAGCTATTAAATTTCATTCCAACATACCTTCTAAATTTTGGGGAGAGTGTATTTCCACGGCCTGTTATATCATTAACCGTTTGCCTACCCCTGTTCTTAAATGGATCTCACCCTATGAAGCCTTATATCATAAACCACCATCCTTTGATCATTTTAGAGTCTTTGGTTGTCTTTGTTATGCTACTGTCACTCCTTATGTTGATAAATTTTCACCTAAAGCGATTCCTTCCGTTTTTATGGGTTACTCTACTGTCCAAAAGGGTTATATTCTTTTCAATCTTTCAGCCAAACAATTTTTTGTCAACAGGGATGTCGTTTTCCATGAAACTATATTCCCTTTTAAGTTTTCCTCCACTCCTTCTCCATTATTCCATGTTCCTGATTCTAATGCTATTCTTGATCCAGATTTTTTACAGCTTGTCCCTCCACTGCCTACTCATCCTTTGGCTGACCCTTCATCTTCACCATCTATTCCTAAACCACCAGCTTCAGTCCACCCTCCTCCATTTTGTCCACCTGACCATTTACGGAGATCCGCTCGAATCTCTAGGCCACCAGGTTGGTTACAAGACTTTGTTTGTTCACACAAACCTTCCTCCTCTTCCTCCCTTGCTACTCCGTATCCTCTTCATGATTTTCTTTCTTATTCCCACCTGGCTCCACATACAGTTACATTTGCAAACTCTATTTCCAGCATAGTTGAACCCACTGTTTACCATGAGGCTATTTTAGACAAGCGTTGGGTAGACGCTATGCAACAGGAAATCCAAGCTTTGGAAGCCAATTCCACTTGGAAGGTGGTTCCTCTCCCACCTGGTACGCTCCCCATTGGTTGTAAATGGGTGTACCGAGTTAAATACAACTCCGATGGCACGGTTGAACGGTTTAAAGCACGGTTGGTTGCCAAAGGTTACAAGCAGCAAGCAGGAGTTGAATTTCAGGAGACTTTTTCTCCTGTGGCCAAAATGGTCACTGTTAGAACTATTATTGCTCTTGCTGCTATGCATCATTGGCCTTTATATCAGATGGATGTGTATAATGCGTTTTTCCAAGGTGATTTATCCGAGGAGGTTTACATGACTCTTCCTGAGGGATTTGGCAACTAGGGGGAGAACATGGTATGTCGGTTGCTCAAATCTTTATATGGTTTGAAGCAAGCCTCTAGACAATGGAATTTGAAGTTATGTGATGTCTTAGTTGCCAATGGATATGTTCAAAGTAAACATGATTATTCATTGTTTAAAAGAAAGGATGGATGTGATATAGTTATTCTTCTAATCTATGTGGATGATTTGTTAATAGCTGGAAGTAATGTTGTGATGATAGAAGAATTGAAACAGATTTTGCATAAGCATTTTAAGATGAAGGATTTGGGAGATTTGAAGTTCTTTCTTGGCATTGAAGTACTCCTATCCAAGTATGGAATCATTTTGAATCAAAGAAAATATTCTCTTGAGTTAATTGAAGATGCAGGTCTAGGGGGAGCAAAGACTGCATTCACACCTTTGGAGCAGAATCAGAAATTGACTTCTGTTGAGTATGATAAAGGCATAGAGCTGACAGTTGTTGATGAAGAGATGACAGATGTAGCATTGTATCAAAGGTTGATAGGGAGACTCTTGTATTTAACTCACACAAGACCAG
>JANZLF010000002.1:1735667-1747686 GCA_026546835.1 Erythroxylum foetidum
TAATAAGAGATAGAAAAGTCCAGGCTCACCAAACTGAGTTGTTCGTTCTTCACTCTCACTATCTCTACTATCACTATATGATTATGTTTAACATATTTATATCCTTATAATTTGTTTAAAAATTATGTCCTTATAAGTCATTTTATACATAAATAGCTAATACTAAATAGCTAATTTTACCAAGCATTTTTAACAAACAGTTAATGCAATCCGCTAATCAAATCAGCTAATATAATCAACAAACAAGACCAGTGTGTTAAAAATCGGACTAGAAATTAAACCGATAAGACAAGAGCTTTAAAGTTTAAAAAATTCAATAAGTATTAGAGACTGTCATAAAGTTTGTTAAAGATTGAATAAAATTAAAGAATTTTAAAAATAATTGAAAAAGAGTACTCTTACCTACGGAAAAATTTAAAATTTAATTAAAAAAGAGATTACAAAATGAAAATAAATTGATTTATTTTAGTTTATAAAAATTAATTAATTTATAAAAATTGAGCGATTAAATAATAAACTTGTTAGTTTTTAACGATAAAGATTATTAAACTAAATCAAACTAAAAAGTTGAAAATTGAACTGTAAAAAAAAACCTATCCAAAATTTTTAATGTTAAATTAATAAAAACCGGTTTGTTTTTGTAAAATATCTTATAACAACGCGTGCTAGTGCTACATCATCCAATTTCCTATGACTTAAGTTAGTCATCAAAGAGCACTATAACGAATGTTCAAACTTGACAGCAGAGGAGAGCCTGCAAAAGATTCTTATCTTTTTTGCCCTTTTTGTCCTTACATTCTTTTAATATTCACATCTAACCATTAATAGCCACGTGTTGAAATTCCATTCGGACTTCGGATTCAGACACAATCCGAGAAAAGGTCGTTAAGAATCAGCAATTAATTTCCATAATATTCCCATCAGAGATTAAAAGGAAAATAAAAAAAGCATAAATCTTTGGATTGATTGACCTTAATTTGCTTGGAAAAAGGAAATAAATTTGATAAATTGGAGATTTTATTTAATTTTTTTTGGTGTGCATATAAAAGTGATTAGTTGTGATCAATGAGAACCTTGATGAAACAAAATCTTCCTCCAAGTTTCTCTCTTCTACGCGATGAAACTTCCCCACTTTCATCGACGTAGAGGAGAGAAACTCTTGAACACGGATTGAAGCACATCAGAATCAGAATCCAAAGTAGAAGATTTTGTAAGATTGTGCGTCATACCGTGGCTACGGCGGAGAAGGAACGTGCACGTGTTTTGGACGATTCTTGACATGGTAAGCCATCGAAAGGACCACTTGTCTTCTTTCTTTCTTCCACTTTTAATTTTTAATTTTAGTCTAAGTTCTGACTCGTTCTTGTTGAATGAGAAATTGGGTTTACTCAAAGATTTAATTTTTGTAACGGATATTTAGTAGATTTTTTTAAAAAATCTATGTCATTGTGGGCGCTTACCTTTTAAAATTAGGGGTTTGAATTTTGATGAATTGTTTAGGTTAAATTGATGTCGCTATCAGGTACCGAACTCTACGCAATAAAGAAGAAGGGGGAGAAAAAGCCTCCTTTGTTTGGTTTAACCAAGGCCTTGTGCGTATATGTGTCTCTTTTCTCATGTGTTTGAGAAGTTTAACCACCACCGGACAGCGGGGCTCGTTTCGTCGTCTCTTATCTACTGCTAGAAGACAAATTCTGAAAACTCTATTTTGCTCACAAGTTTTTTGTTTGTTAAATTTGATCCGAACTAACTCGGCTCGTACCCTGGTTTTTAGCGATTCTGGTTATGAAGACTGAATTAGTTCAGGGATTTGTTGATCTTTTTCATGTTTGGTTGCCGAGAAAATAATAAGCAAGAGTAAACCTAGTTCAATTTTTTAGGAGTTTCTTTTGTTAAAAAAAAAAAGAAAAATTCTTAACGATGACTGAATCAAGTGGAAGCAGTGGAGGTTCGTCGGAGGTGGGTATTCCGAGCGGGTTGAATCGGATTAGAACGAGTCGGGTCGAGCAACCGAGTTCGAGACTTGAAGAGTTTACGGAATCCAAGAACTGTGGAGGTTTGTCAAGACCTCCCGTGAAAGGAAGGCCTAAGCCGAACGTTATGGCTCAGGGACGTAGCGTTAGTGCTTCTTCAAAACAAGGTTGTTTCAAGCGTTCTTCTTTAATTTAACGTTATCGTTTTCTTTTCACTTTTGTTTGTTGGGGTTTCGGTTTTGTGTTTGGAAATTCTAGAAATAGAATTGACTTGTCAGGTTTGTTTGTTTGTTTGTTTTTTACTACTTTGTTTCTTCCGAACCGTTTTAGAATGGTGGTTGAAGTTGAGGACGAGACATAGACTCGCCACTATTATGGCTTCCCTGCCGTTGTCTTTTTCACTCGCCTGTTTCAGTTTCTTCGGGTTAAACAGGATTTTTCGGGACTAGTTGTTTCATAACTTACGATTTGTCGACTCAGGGCAGTTTGGAACTAAGCTAGATGTGGATATATTTGCTCAGATTGTAAATTTCTTGAATTGGCATTGTGTTTCTGAAGCTTCCATTTGATTTTTGAATGAAAAGTCTCTAGCTTTCTTCTTATCATTGAGAAAAACGTGCCCATGTCATTATTCATATATAGAAAACCATCATCGCCTGAGAATCTTTGTACTCTTGTGGGAATAGCCCACCATCTTGTTTTCTATCCCTTTCAATGAGTGTACGCTCTATTTCACCTGCAATGTTATTGTTTTGGCGTTGCTACAACATTCTCGTACAGTTGCTGTAATATTTGTGCAAACTTTCTCCATTATGGATTACGGATAAGATTTTTTTACTCACTTGTTGCGAACTTTTCCATCTACATTGTTTTAGAAAACCTGCCTTCTTACTTTTAGTTTTCATCCTACTGCCTAATTACTTGAGCCTTGTGAGAATCGTTAAAACAACAAGTTATTGCATAGGCATGGCTCCTAAAAAGCTGAGATCATCAGTTCTCTTCTTAATGGGGCTTAGAAAAGGTACTATAAAATTCTTGCATTTGGCCATTCAAAGCATGAACTTGTGATTTGCAGATGACTTCCGTTCCTGTCGATTAGTTTAGATTAGAATATAGAAATCTTGGGTGAGCCTTTGTTTCGTATTTTTCATGCTAAGTAATATATATTTCATTTTGAAGCTTTTTATGTATCTTTAGGAGGAAGAATATTGTCTTTATTTAACTAAAATATGTAATGAAGATAATTAGAAAGCCAATACTTTGAAAAGTGGAGTTTTTTGTTGCCCAACATTTTGAAGTGCATACTTCAGTTGGCCTGCAGGATTGAGTGCCTCTTTTAATCTACTATTAGTGTGAAGAATGTGAATTGCTCGGTGTCTTCTAATTTGCTGTCAAATATTGGTATTCATATCCAGGGGGACTCACTTAAATGTTGCTTTTGTTTCCTTCACCGATCTTCTTAATTGAAAATTCCATTATTGGAAAATTGTTTTATGTACCTTTGTTTATTTTGGATGGTAGGATCCATTTATTCCCAAAATATCTGATTTTTTGTTTATATTTCTAGATGAAACGCGTAAAGGAAAGAAGATATCCCGATGGCTCACATCTTACTTTTCCAGGGATGCTCGGCAAGTTGTCAGTGATGTCACTCCAAATACTGAGGTGATCATTTGTTTGGACTGCTAGTCGATTGCTTGTGCCTACACCTATCCTTAATGATACTTTTGCTTTGCTAGAAGTACTGAAATAGCAATGCATCTATTTGACAGGAGAGAAGCATGGAAACTAAGACGTCAGAAATAAGGGAACATGTGGGAAGCAAATTTTGCAATGGAAATGATAACCTAAATGCAAAACAGTCTGATTTTGAGAATGTAAGGCGGAGTAAACCATCAAAATGTTTGAAAAGTTTCTCACATGAGATAGGACCAAAAGGTGGCATTCAAACAGTGCAATCACGGGCTCATAGTTACAGCGATCTGGAGGTAAACTTTGTTGTTGTTATAGTAGGATTTATTTGGGAATTTTTAACAAGGTAGTAGAAAAGGGTGCATTGGCATTCCATACTACTTCATTTGATTGGCTTATTTTTTCATTCCTCCCCCCTTCCTCCCCAACCCAGTTTCTCTTTCGTTGACCAAATTCTTTAATTAACAGCATCTTGGGAAGCAGACTGCTTCTCTTGAATATGGTAAAAATCCTACTTTGACTAACTCGCGTATAAATGTTATGGTTTGGTGCACTATTTAATAATCCGAGTGCAACCATGTTCGATGTGTATGCATTTGATTGTCAAGACAATCTAATTAGTTTGTTGAGCTTTCTGATTGTAGAGGTAATCTAAAATGAGTAGTCTTTCTATCTTTATGTTGAATCAGGAATTATTGGGTTCATTGCGGGCGAGATTTGATGCTGCTAAAGAAGTGGTCAATGCAGAGCTGGCTAGTTTTGCTGGAGAAGTGATTGATGTTCTTGAAAATATTGATGCTTCACTGGAAGAAGAGCAGAAAATGGCAGAGGATCTCCTGATTCTTGCTCACATCTGTATGAAAATGACCTGCGTTCATTTTCGTTCCAAATGTGAAATAATTGTTCAAGATCTAACTGAGAAAAGAAGTCAGTGCCAAACAGGACTTTTGAAGTGGCTAATTACTCGAATGCTTTTTATATTGACACGTTGCACGAGGTTGTTGCAATTTCAGAATGACAGTGAACCAATTGATAAGAAGTCTCTTAGAAAATTCAAGAGATGTCTGGAAAGAATTCCTTCAGTTGATATGAGTTGGGTTGCCAATCGTGGGATTGCTGAGTCTGATCCAGATTATGCTTTAAATCATAGTAGTGATGCCAAAAAACAGCCGCTGGGACAGAGTAATTACTCTAAGCCCCCTGAGGCAATGTGTACTGGGCTTGAAGAGGCAGCTGATGAGAGTGATGTAACTACCAGAAATAATTATCAGACGTGTGGACAAAATTTGCTTGCTCAAGAGTCCAAAAATGGCATTACTTTGAAAGAAGCTGATAACAGGTTTGCTGGAAACTTGGTGAATGCATCTAGTTTTGGTTCACTTCCCGAGGAGGCAGAAAATTTTGATGATTATCACCATGACCGAGGACCGGTTTTGGATGAATCTGATTCAGAAATATGTAGGATATGCGAAGAAATTGTCCCAATTTCACGACTAGAATCACATTCCTATATATGTGCATATGCGGATAAGTGTGACTTGAATTCTGTAGATGTAGATGAACGTCTTTCAAACTTTGCAGAGATATTGGAACAGATTATAGAGTCTCGAAATACGAATGGCCATTCTTCATATGACAGCCCTGAGAATTCAAAGATGCAAACTTCTAGTTCTGCCGCAACCGAAGTTTACTCTCCCAGAGTATGTGAATGGAGGAACAAAGGTGTTGAAGGAATGGTCGAAGAGATACATGAAATGGATGTTGCCAGCATAGATGATTCTCTCCCACCATCTTTTAGCTTGAAGGGCCACATGGCTATGAAGTTGTGTAACTATGGTGCTTCCTCCTCGGCTGGGAGCATGACTTCAGTTTCATCCACAAATACTCCTAGGGCTGGTCACTTTGATTCTTTCTGGTTAGAACATAACAATCCTTCTGAGCTGGAGGATACTCAACAGGTTAGTCATTATTGTTGGTAAAACTATGGTATATAAGATTTTTCTGTTCCTAGTGTCAGCATTATGGTATAACAATCCTTATGATGCTAGAATCAGCTTTGTGGTGGCTTCCTGAAGGCGACTATCTGTAGCTATTTGTTTGTAATCTGATTTTACAATTGCATATCATATTAAAATGTTTGATTAGCAACATTAAAAGTTTCTTGAATCACCTTGAAAAACTTTATGGATAGAAATGCTGTATCAGTCCTATTGAGCCCCAAGTACAATGTGGGTAATTATGTGACACAAATCAGTGTCTTGAAAACTTTCTTCTGCAGTTTAGTATGTTGTAGCGTCCATTTTAATGTCTTATTGTGAAACTACACTAGTGCTTCATGTTATATATCACCAGCTTTTTTAATTTGTTTGGAAGCGTTTGTTACAAACTTTTGTTGTATGCTATAATTATTTGCAAATATTAGCTTGCTGGAGTTAATGGCTGGTACATATTTTGTAATGTTATTTTCAGATGGCGGATCTTGCAAACATATCAAGTTGTGTTGCTAGCACTGATATTTCCAAGGAAGGGGCACTTGATGTTCTGCTAGCTTATTTGCAAGATTTGCAGGATGTTTTACAGCAAAGCAAGCTAAAAGCTTTGGTAATAGATACTTTTGGGAGCCGGGTAGAGAAACTTCTGCGGTACACTATTAATCACACTAGTTCTCTTAGTAAAAGGGCTGGATACACTTGTTCATTATTCATGACATCTCTTTGCAACATTTGCAGGGAGAAGTATATACTTGCTTGTGACCTAGCGGATAGCAGAAGTCCAAAAGGCGATGGCAAACACTTGGAATTTCCTAAACATCTCCTGGATTGTGCATCTCATAGTAGTGGAGCATCAACTCCTAGAAACTCTTCACAAAGAGAGCGAACAAGTATTGACGATTTTGAAATAATCAAACCAATTAGCAGAGGTGCTTTTGGAAAAGTCTTTCTTGCTCGCAAACGGATAACAGGAGACTTATTTGCAATAAAGGTATGTATCAATTCACTTTTCCCAATTTTGGTGACCGAAAATGTAGCCTTCTAGAGAGCTATCTTGACTTTTCCTTGTTATATAGTTCTTGAAACATCCTTAGTCACTTCAATGATTTTTTATTGACTTGTTTTGTGGAATATTTTAGTTGTGAAGCAAAGATGACAATATCAACATTGAAATGAAAACTGGTCATGTTCTTTAAGTTACATTTTACTAGTTTATAAATGCCAGTTTTTAAGTTTATTTTTTTAATTTATCCATGCAATCTTTATGGGCAATAAAACTGGGAAGTAAAAAGGTGTTAAGAGTTAAGACATCAAAAACAAGTTCGGTGATAGCTAAGTCATTGGCATGTCTAGATTTCATAATCGGGATGTGATTGGTACTTCTAATATAGTCAACTGAGATGAAAAGAACAAATGCATTTTCTTTCACAGAGAATGAACAGTTCGATTCTAATTTTGATAATTTAATAATTTTTGTGTTGAACGTTCTGACAGTGTTGATTTCCTAGATTCACCTAATGTAATTTTATCGACTTTATCAAGCAGGCAGTGAAAAAGATGGATATGTTGCGGAAGAATGATGTTCAGCGAATAGTAGCGGAGCGTAACATACTGATAACAGTTCGAAATCCATTTGTGGTATTATATCTGTCTAAATTACTCTCAGATAAGAAATGTTTTAGGTTCAAGTAAAAAGATTAGGTACTTCCAATTTAGGATTTGATCTGCTTCAGCTTCTTCTGCTTGCTTGAGCAACTTCATTTCTTTTGACTGTGCTTATTGAATTACTAACTTTGATTTCTGTGGGTCTAATACGTCTTCTTGTGACTACAGGTTCGTTTCTTCTACTCATTTACTTGTAGAGATAATCTATATCTGGTAATGGAATATCTCAATGGTGGTGACTTATACTCTCTGCTGAGAAAAGTTGGTTGCCTTGAGGAAGAAGTGGCTCGGATATACATTGCAGAACTGGTTTGTATTTTTTGTTTTGAGTAAAAGGAACCATGAATTCTCAGTGCTCATCAGAAAGTTGGTTCTTGTATTTTCCAGGTTCTTGCATTGGAATATCTCCATTCTATGGGAATAGTGCATCGTGATCTCAAGCCAGACAACATATTGATTGCTCATGATGGGCACATTAAGGTTTGATGTGATTTACTGAGTGTTATACAAATTATTAGAGAACTTATGTTCTAGGAGTTTGTTACCTGTTTATTAATGAGCACTTGTGTGCATGCATACATATGGCTGGCCACGCCTTTAGAGCATTTAATTGAAAGGGCCTAATGCTTCATATCTCTATGTTCATCTATTCAAATGTGAAATCTGCTTCTAGTAATAAATCAATATTCTTTTTCAAGATACTTATTCCTTCCAAAATTCAACGGGAAAACTCTTGTGTTCTACAAAGTACTTCATCAATGACTGTTTAGAAAGTTGTCTGTCTTCTTCTACTGTAAGACTATTGAAACGTTAGTTTTCTTCTTTGGATTGAATATCTTGGGCATTTCAGGCTATTTCCTGCATATCTTGACACCTTTAATATATATGTTGTCTTTAGTCCTCCCTGTATTAACGATTCCTTATATTACCAGCTTACAGACTTTGGGCTTTCAAAAATTGGCCTTATAAACAGTACAATGGATTTATCAGGATCTGAGACAAAAGGGGATATATCTCTAGATGTGCTTACTCCATGCAGTCAACATTCTGAAATTAGAAATCAGCATTCAGCTGTGGGAACACCTGATTATCTGGCCCCTGAAATTCTTCTTGGAACTGAGCATGGTATGGTTCATAACCTGAAGTTGGCCTTATGTAAAGCTTATGTACCACTTCAATTTACATCTCGAGTGTCCTGCAGGTTATGCTGCTGACTGGTGGTCTGTGGGAATAATCCTCTTTGAGTTGATAACTGGTATTCCACCTTTTAATGCTGACCGGCCTGAGGTATATTTAACTCTTCTGTTTATCTCTTAAATTGTAGTGGTTCAGGTGGGAAGCAAAGATTGTGTGTATTAAAGTGAACACTTTTTAACATGGAACTAATGACTGAAATTGGTGGATCCAGTAGCATGGAATAAGTCCAGATTAACTGTAGTGTTCATCTTCAAGAAAACTTGCTGCAATAGATCTGATTCGTAGAGAGAGCAGTCATTAACTGTTATGGCTTTTCATGTTTGCAGTTAATATTTGACAACATTCTTAATGGAAAAATCCCATGGCCTTCTGTTCCTGATGACCTGTCTTATGAAGCCCAAGACTTGATTAAGAGGTGGGCAGTGAACTTTTCATCTGCATGGTATTTATGGCCTTCATTAGAAGAAAACATACTTCAACTTTATCAATCATTTGTCACCTTTCTCCTTTTAGGTTGCTTATTCTGGATCCAGACCGGAGGTTGGGAGCAAAGGGCTCAATGGAGGTGCGCAGCATTTCACTATCTTAGTTTTGATTAAGAATGACAATCTTCAGTTTGTGTTTTCTGAATTAATTATATTTACTTTATAGGTTAAAGCACATCTATTTTTTGAAGGAATTGACTGGAACAACCTTGCCTTGCAAAAGGTACAACCTTGCCGCAGATTTGGATTTATAATTTCCTAGTTAACAGGCATTATGCTAGAACTGTATTTCATATTTGTGCCCTTATTTTGCTTAGTGTTGCCAACTTCTTAGCTTTCACCAACCATTTTGGTGTTGAGTGGCATCCTTCCCCAGCTGCATTTTGTAAAACTAGTCACTGAATAATCAGAAGCAGTGACTGGTATCCATTGTGCATATCAAGATTGGATTTGGTGTATTGTCATGAAAGAACCTTAAAACTTTGCAATCAGTTGAGAATGTTTTCTTAGCTGGAATGCTTTGCATCATCTCATGTCAATAATAAGCAATTATATATGTGAAACTAATTCTAGTCACTGCTTTCTGATTTTTTTATAATTATTTTCTTCTATGCACAGGCTGCTTTTGTACCAAGTCCCGACACTGTAGATGACACAAGCTATTTTGTTTCACGATTTTCTCAATTTTCTACTGGAATACCAAATGATCAAAATAGTAGCAATTCTGATAGTGAAAGCTGCGACTCATTCTCAGACTCTGGTGATGAGGTGGGTGCACTAATACACACCTTTGTTAGTAAATTCTTTTTAGTTCTACTGTCAGTCACGTTTTGCTCCTTTTCGTAAGAAACCAATGCAATGTGCGTGCAACTGAAACTTTCTTTTAGTATATACGGTGTTTTTGACCAACTTGTGGTTGGAAATTAATATAAAAGCTCCAAAAAAGGTTTAGTTAATCATTTCATTTTCTTTCCCGGGACTAATTCTGAGGTAGGTGGAAACTGGGGAGTGAAAAAACTCCTATATTTATCTCCTCTGAGGTTAGCATGTGATGACGAAGTGGAGGGAAGGTGGAGCTAAGGGAAGTAGATAGACTTGCTCACGTTCATTCTCTCTCTTGTCACAGATGCTGTGGTTGAAAATTTTGTCGTATTGGTGAATGTGGTGATTTGAAGTGTTACATTTTCTGTTTCCTGTGTTTTAGATGGATGAATGTGGCGATTTGGCAGAATTCGGCTCTGTACCAGTTAATCTCTCATTGATAAATTTCTCTTTCAAGGTAAGGTTTCTTGTCAATGGTATGGTGATAAAGCCTTGGGATGATTTCCATTAACTTATATTCACTTTAAGTTCACAACATACTTCGATTTGTTGAATTTAAACATCTCTTGCAGAACTTGTCGCAGTTGGCATCCATTAATCATGACGTCTACGTGCAATCTGGAAGGGATTCAACAAAGTGCTCTCCATCTAGAGCAACAGATACGTAGTTTACCGCCTCCTTTAGTTAGAAACATACACCACAGGGGAAAGGGAAGCTCAAATAATCTCTGTACATATGCTTTCACAAATATGAGAGGGATAGAGGAACATCAGTTGTAATTTACATGCATCTCGTTTAGAGTTCTTAGAATTTTTACGTGTAAATGAAATGGGGATAGATTTTTGTCTTTTTTCAGAAAAAGAGATGAGTCAAAAGATTGAAAAGTCACACATTGTTGGTCTTCTTTCTCCTACTTCTTTGTAAAGTCCACTTTAGCCAGTAGTCCTCTTTGTACTAGGAAGCCATTGTGAGTTCTTGCAGCTGATGTGATCAGAATCATTAAGAATGGAGAAATAACAAATTGAAGATATAGAAAAAGGAAAAGAGCACTTTGAAACAGAAAGAGTTGTGTTCTGTTTATACTGTATGTCTATGCTAATATTCTGCACTAGCAAGTGAAACACTTCAATACAGAACAGTTGTGTGATTCTTGTGTGCATATATCCAGTGATTGTTGAAAGACTGAATTATAAGAGACGTTATTGCTAGAGCATGTAATAGGTAGGTAACAAGTTGATGTCTTAAGAATGGCTGGAATCAAATTAAGTGAAGGAGAAGATGCTGAGGCTCTGAACTTTCATTTTTATAGCTTTTGGTGTCTTACTGGGATCTTGAGTACCTGAAGCTTATCATCTGTGAATGATGGATATGAAAAATGATGGGCTTATCAATGGAGTCTTGACCAAGACAAGTTATCAGTTCCAGGTTTGCCAAAATTATGGACCAGTGTTGGAGGCAAATAGGGTTATTGAGATTGAATTTCTTACATATGTATGCAAGTTACTCACATTGGATACATTATGAGTGCACGCAATGATTACTTCAATTACCACTAATTTTCTTATCAAAATGATTAATCTCTCAAGTGAGACGTCTTAAAAACATTGTATGATTGATCCAATGATCTTAAAAAGTAGACAGGGCACATATCAAGATTGGCTCTTGCAAACAGAAACCCTTTCTATAAAGGCGTGAATGGGCAAGGTATGAGCATAAAGATTCAAACTTTGCTCACTGCAATCACAGAAAAAAAAGGTGGCAACTAAAAGATAATCAACTTGATGATGATTGCTGGGGGACCTAGCAATCGATTCCAACTTTTGACATTGCAGTCACTCGGTGCTCGGCTCTTCACATCACAGCTGTACCTTCCTGTGTGTTTTTGAAAATAATTCAAATCAATCGAATTCGATCGAAACCAGCATCTTGCTGCAAATTTCGATCCTAAACATCAATTTTCTCTTTGAAAATTTGACAACACAGCAATAATTGACCTGTTTGTGCACAGAAAAGCCACCATTGAAAGGTGAACAAAAAGATGATTTGAGAGTGACGGAGAGTCTTATCCAATTCTTCCATCTGTTATCTTCTTCACATCAAACATTCTATGTTTAAGTGAACCCAAACATTTGCTTTTAATTTATAATTTATAGTTTTAATTTTTAATTTTTAATTTTTAATTTTACTCTGACT
>JANZLF010000002.1:1869148-1879425 GCA_026546835.1 Erythroxylum foetidum
TAGATACAACAAAACCTAACAAAAAATTCCTAATTAATCGAATTTTATAGACATTATGATTTTTATGATTTCTACTTATCTTTGCACTAGACATTATGATTTTTATTATTCCAATTTTATAATTTTTTTAAGACATACAAATCAAAATCTTGATTTATTATTATTAAGTTAATTTTGATTTAGAGCGTTCGCAAAAATTTGCTCTCAATATTTTCAATTTAGAAGTTATATTTTTATGTGTTATACACCCGATGGATATCCAAAAACCCGAATAACCCAATAGATTTAGATATGGGTAGTAAATCGTAAAAACCGATGGATATGGATATGAATATGGATTGAGCCATAAAAAATGGATATGAATATGGATTGAGTCATAAAAAATGGATATGAATATAGGTTGAGTAAAACCCGAACCGAATCCTACCCATTGCCATCTCTACTCTCATCCCTTAACTAGAGGTCTCAAATTCAAGTTCTAATAATGGAAAAATCTGTTTTGTCAGCACTTTATCCCTTACAGACTGACCCAATATAAGAGAGGATTAATCTGAAAGTAGATGACTTAAAGGCACCTTCTCATAAGTTGAGACTCTTTTAAAATACTTCGTGGGCTTACTAAAAAAATTAATTATCTTCTTTGATTCGGGTCAATTGTATTGGAAGTGCCAGGTTCAATGAACTTACACCAACTAGAACCATATTCGAAGGTTTCAACCTCTAAAAAATAAATATTAATTAAATTAAATTAAAATTATTGTATAAAAAATATTTAATTAATTTATATACAATATATCAACTCTAGCGACCCCTTCAGCGTCGACGCCGGAGGTACTGGCACCTTCAGACCAAAGATCGCCGAGGCCAGCTTCCAAGGAGGCGAAGTCTTCGACGGAACTTTGTTCATATCGCCGATGTTTATGAGCCCCCATAGGTACGCTAGTGAAGAGGGTTTTGATAAACAAGGAGGACTAAACTCAACCCGCAAGATCCTTGGCTCACGGCAAAACGCTTACTACGTTTGGATTCAAATGTAAAGTATTCTAATCAATTTTCCTAACCTTAGCTTCTCAGATTATTGCACTTCCAACATTTTCTGTTGTGTTTCGGTGGAGAGGAACTTCCCAAACTGTTTATCTGTCAGGTAAATCTATTCCATGCCTGTATTTGACAGCTTTGAAGCCAGTTATACAACCCGGACCAACTGGCCATGCTCGATTTGGGTTCCGTCTGGATCAACCAGACATGGTTGAATTATGATGTTGTAATCTATATTGTTGATTTAACAGGAATTGCGGACATAGTTTAAGATTAAAAACCTCATCAGGAACGTGTATGTTCACAATAGGCATAGCATAATCAGTACTGTTATTAGCAGGTAAGCTTAATGGTAAAGACTGAGTCACGCGGGCGTCTATGTTGAAGTTGACGCAGCGGAGGAGGAGAAGGAAGACGTAGTGCGGGTGTTGGAGGAAGAAGAAGAAAATCTGTCACAAACGTGTAAATTGACATCATTATTCGGAAACGAGGACTGTATCGTTGCAGCCTTCTAGCACAACACTACTGAGATAGATTCTGTTATTACAAAAACTGGAAATTACATGAAGATACAAGTTCCAGAAAAAAGAGCAAGACAACCTTCTGAGAAACCATAGTCATTATCGTTCGTTCCTATGCGATCCTAGGCTTTATCATGGCATGTAAGGGATGAAGCTTGCGACTTATTAGTCCGTAAGTATCAATATTATTTGCTTCTTCACCATCTTTCATTCTCCACTCAAATTCTTGCACTAACCTGCCAATTGATGTGCAAGCAATCAACATTGCCTGAAGAGCTCCTGCACATGTTCTCTTTCCAGCCCCAAAAGCCATCGTCTTGTACAGGTCCAAAGGATCATAGTTTCCATCAAGAAATCTCTCAGGGTTCCACTCTTCAGGATTCTTCCACCTTTTCTTATCCATGTTGCATCCATATATATTAACAGCAATCTGCGTTAGTGAATATCAGACAAACTTAGTCAGTGATTGTCCATCCTAATAAACCAGTAAACTTCTCAAGACAAACTAACCTACCACACTTCCGGCAGGAACATAGTAGCCCCCTAATTCAACGTCTTGTTGCACGTATCGCAAGGGTATAATCGGAACGGGACTGTACTTCCGCATAGTTTCATGAAAGACAGCTTTCAAGTATGGAAGTTGGGATAGATGCTCCTCCTTAATCTTTTCACTTCCACAAACATTTACCAATTCTTGGTAGAGCTTATCCTGAAGCGTAAAGAGGCAGTTGATTAGAAACATGTATGAACACACCTTGAAACATCAAGAACAAAGAAGTGACAGTAAGGAAATTCAGACAACCTGACAGGCAGGGCTATTTGCGAGCTCATACATTGCCCATTCTGTAGTAACCATAGTTGTATCTGAATTCTCAATGATCGGCTCCCAAAGCAACATAGTAATTTGATTCTCAGTAAGTGTTTTGCCTTCGGATAATAGGAAATCAATATAACAATTCACTTCCTGTTTCAAACGTGATTAAAGTTAGAGAAGTATATACAGATTTCTGCACTTGAAGACAGAAGAAACACACCCACCTGTCCTGAAGCAATGCGTTCCTTCTGCTTCTTGATAAGAGCGTTCATCACTGCTTGCCTGCGTAAATGCATTCGTTCGATCTTTTGTTCCAATCTCTTATTAGGAATCCAACTCAGATATGGAAAGAAATCTCTCCAATCCACATCGATGGCACCCTCCATCGGATCAAGCACTAGAATTTGAAAAATGTCGTTCCTGGACAAAGTGGTCCTGAGTTCATCAACATAAACAGACTCCACGTCCTCTCCCATTGTCTGCAAAAAAGTGTGGACTTGACATTTCAACACTTTGAAACCTTTAGCAGTGAAGCATCAGGAACAAGTAAAAGAAAAAGACCAACTCACCTCTTTCATTGCTAATCCAAAAAGCTGAAATTCAAATATTTCCCTGAAATTCACATCTTGTTCAGGATAATTCTTGACATGATCATGCAATTGGCTTGATATACTCTCTATCATTACATCCCTGTGTCCCCGATGTCGTTTCTGGCGATGGAATGTTATAATTTGATCATATAAACTGTATTCTTGACAGGATCTAAAAAGCACGCAAGTCCTGGTAGCTAACCTGGGCATTTGGTCCCAACATGTTAGTGAGTATAAATCGCTTCACCGTCTTATGGAACTCATCATAATCACTTGTTGCAACCATGGATTTGTTCTGGGTAAGAACAGTCAATGCTTTGGATAGTTTTCTTGTTGAGATGGAAGAAAACCGATCCACCATGGCCTGTAATAACCATGATCATTAAACTTCAGAGAGATGTCTCGGGTCACCTAAAAATTTCTCAAAGTCAAGAAATTCTTACAACTCGAAAGTGAGTCCAATCTCGAGCAGACTGTTTGTCTTTAAACAAAATCATAAGACCCAGTTCCCTCGATTGGCCCAAATTAAACCGCCTCTACTTGTTGCTAGTTATGTTGGTTTGACACAAAGAATCAGAGGCAAAAACAATCACCAGGACAGTCCGCAGTACTTTAATTTTATTATTTTTCTATAAATATCTTTCCCTGTCCTAAACGACAACCACCAAACCTAAGTCCTGACGTGACCCCAATATCTGAAGTTTTGTTCTTGCCACTTAAGTACTTGACAACACCGAATATGATTACAAAAAATAGTATACAGATAGTAAAGTGAGCACCTTCGAAGCTTTACAATGGGTATGCAAATGAAGCTAAATCGATCACCTCTTTAGCAACATCGATTGAATTGAGAACGATAACAGTGGGAGCTCCGGTTCTGATCGAGTAGATTGGCCCATACGTCTCAGCCCATCTCGTAAATGTCTTGTGGGGTTTCTTCTCTGTAAGTTGGAGTAAGTTCCCGATCACCGGCAAACCTGGTACAACTGCATGAGAATACCGTCAGGTTGATAATTGCTCTAACCGACGAGGATCTGAGTTAACAGAGTAACCCCAACAAAGGAAACAGACAAAAAAGATCACATGCACCTGGTACGGGACGAAGCTTGGTATGTGCTTGTTTTTGGTCGAAAGCTATCCTTTTGATGAAGTAGACGGAGAAGACTAAGCCGCCAACAGCGGCGGAGGTGGCATAGGACATAGGCGGAGAGATTTGAGGGATGCTTGTAAGGATGTCCATGTGGAGATCAAAGTACTCTGATATTATGACCAAGGGAAGAAGGAGGGCCCTTATGCATTTAATCTCACGAACGCATGCTATAAATAGTGGAGCTAATGATGCCACTCCAGCATTGGTTCAAAACTAAATAAATATTAAAATATTGTGCTTTTTGAGTAATAGTTTACGAATTGGATTACGGGGAAAACGGGGAAAGATACGTGTAATACATGCAAACGGCTAAAAAGCATGTTAGAGTAAGATAACCAATGACCCGTTTCACTATTTCAGTTCCTGAGCTGAGTCACAGAACTCGAGACTGGAGAGGTTTTAGCTCGAATCTATTATGCATGTTTGGCTGACTAGCTTACAATGATTTAGAAGGATGCTTTTTCTTGGAGTTTGGTACTTGGATGTTTACGCGACTAAGTAATGGCTGATTAACTTAGCGGCGGTGGCCATGTTAATTTGGAGGCTGGGTCGACGACAAATCGGAAGTATTAAGGACATTGTCCGGTGTGAAGATGGTGCAGATTCCCATGGCGTTTGCTTTGGATTTTGCTCGGGAAAGTAGGACTAAGCCTAACCCAGTAAGGCACACATATTGAAGAAGTTGATTGGTTCGGATATAAATAAGTAATTGGTTATTACAAAAAATTAAAATTAAAAATAAGTAATTTATTGTAAAATAAAAAAATATTTTTTAATAGATATGACTTTTTTGACAGTTAAAATATAACTTTTTAAGAAGTTTAAATTTGAAAATTCTCAAAAAAAAAAATCTCATGTAGCTTTTTCGGATAGATTTTTCAGGTTAATTAATTTTTCTCTTATGTTTTACTCATAATTCTCAAAATTCTCATAAACTTATCTTCAAGTTTATCTTGTAAATTTGCTTTTTCGTTTGTAGTTGTTTTATTATGTATTTAACTATTTACTTAACTTGAATATTTATTTTGATATTAATATAATATTATTTGATTATATATATATATTTTAATATTCATTTTTATACTAGTTTTATTTATGTTGTAATTTATATAAAAATTTTGATTATATATATTTTCATTTATGTTTCATATGGTTTAAAATTATATAATAATGAATATATTGTACTTTGCATATTATTTAATATATTTTAAATAATATTTATATACATAAGTAATTTCTATTACAAAATAAAATATAGTTAAAATTAAAAATATTTTTTATTTTTATATTACTAAACAGTCTACTGTATAAAACTCTTTCAAAAAAATTCTTTTAAAATGATAATCAAACAATCAATTGACTTCTTAAAAAAAATTTTCTTAAAAAACTCTATAGAAAAAATTATATTAATAAAAAAATTATATTAATAAAAATTTTATTGATATAAACTCAACCAAAAGAGGATTATTTAAATTGAAAAGGAACGGGCTACAAATAAGACGAAAAAAGATTCCCATAATCTATCAAACCTTAAATGGGATATTACTTCTCATACTTTAAAAAAAAATTAAACATAATATTAATAATAATGGACCCTACAAGTGGAAAGAAGATTTGGTGCTCCTACACATAAACGGAAATAGAAATTATGACATTTTTATTGAATGCCTAATACATTAAAAGCAATGATTATAATTTTTGATTTATTTAAACAGTAAAAATTTTGAATTGTTTGATTTTTTTGTTCTGTTTTTAACTTTTTAGTTTTATTTACTTTAATAACTTTTGTTGTTAAATACTGATTAATTAATTAATTAATAGATCACTTTTTATAAATTAATAACGTTAAGATATGTGTTATGGTATTTTGGGCATTATTTGTAATCGAATATCTTTGGTTATTTGTAGAATTTAATTACGACAAGTATTCTATCTTATGTGAGATTCTTTGAATATAATGTTTATTTGAGATAAAATCTTAATCGAAATAAGATTTAATCGGAATAAAATCATCTAATTAAGATAAGATGCAAATTTTTTGTGACTTTTGGACTCTTCTTTACAACCTATTTTGATAGTTTTATCTATCTAAGGCAATTGAATTTTTTTTGTTACATTATCTACATTAGATAGTTGTTTTTCTCTACCCATTGTGTGAATTTTTTGGGCTGATTTGTTTAGGAAAAATAACTACAACATGATGACTTGGCAGCTGTAATTTTAAGTTTCTAAAACTATTTTTGGTGGCTAATTTTGTGGCAATCCTATCTAGATTTGTAGCTATGTGTTTACTCCATTGGATGTGTGAATTTTTTGGTTTGTCTAGATATAGATTTTGAGTGAAAAATATATAGAAAACGTGTGATTTGTCAACTGTAAATTATGTGATCTTGCGTTATCTTTGATAGTTGATTTTTGGTGATTTGGGCAATCTTTTATGGCTATGTACTGCACGCATTAAGTGGAATTTTTTGTTTTGTGTGTGTAGTTGTATTTTTTGGGGGTTTGAGCGGTGAAAAAATTATTTAATTGATTAACATATAGCAATTGTGCTTTCTCTATTTTTGTGAATATTACACGATCTATCCATCCTTGTTTTGTGTGTAGCTGTATTTTTTGGGGGTTTGAGTGGTGAAAAAATTATTTAATTGATTAACATATAACGGTTGTGCTTTCTCTATTTTTGTGAACATTACACGATCTATCCATCGTTGTTGAGCAACTGAGTTTTCTATCTGTTGTGTTATTTTTTGGGCTGTCTTGGTGTGATTTTTGACTGAAAAACAATCAACAGTTTTCGTGGATTTACAGCTATTTTGTTTTGACCTTTTGATGATGAAACATTAGTGTTTTTGTTGAGTTTTCATGGATATTGTGTGTAGGATATCTCAATGACATTATCGAAGGTTCATAGTGGAATTTTTTGTGGACAATTTTCTGATCCTTCATTGAAGAAGTTAGATTTTTTAAGTGAGTTGTTTCTCTTATCTCAAGTGTTTTTGTTTATATTCGTTGTTTCTACCACTTAAGTTATTTTATTTTCATTTTTATTTTCAAATATTGTTTAGAAAATCATCTGTTGAGATTAGCACGAGATGATCGTATTATTGGGAGTGAAATACTTTCACAAGTAATGAGAACGCGAGATAGTGTCAAGGGTAAAGCAAACCGGCTCTGTAATGCGTTAAGTAAAATTATTGTTGTTCTTTGGTGAAAGTAATTAAGTTAAATAAGGCCCCACAGATATATACCGGGTGTGCTGAACTATGCTACCAAATCTAAGATGTTGATTATCTTATTTCGTACTTAATTTTTTTGTTTTCGTTTGTGCTGAAAAATTAACAATTGTGTCACACTTGCTTTATAGTAAGCCACTGACATATACAGTTTAAAGCAACTGCAACAAAACTAAAATTTTACGAAACTACATCTTTTTGGATTTTCAAATAAAAATTTATAAATTTAAGTAAATCAATTATTTTTCATTCAACAATCTCGTTTTTATTAAACTGCAAATTATTATATAGATAAAGACAATCTATTTTAATCTTATTTCAAACTTTTTAATCATAAACCTTAAACCTCTTGCTTTATCTGTTTAACTCCTAGTCTGTTTTAATGATCAAATTTAATAGGTTAGATACTTTGGAATACAAATATTTTTGACTTTTAAAAACAATATTTTGAAAAATAAATGTTAATTATTATTAAAATTTCAATTAATAAATAAAAAAGTTTATCTTTTTTTAATAATATTTAAAAAAGACTAAAAATTAAATCAATAAAATAAAATATTTAAGGTTTAAAATTTAAATCAGTAGACTATTACAAAACTGATATACAATAAAAGTTTAATAAAATTAAATAATTTGAAATATGATTGAAGAAACTAAGGCTATTACATCAATACAGAAGTTTAGGCAATTCACATCCAAATGATAGCTACTGCGAGTTTCTCGTTAAAAAAAAGCTTCTTGAAATTATGTAATTTTATTTAGCTACACTAACCTAGTATGGCACACATATAGTACAAGACTATAAGTCTCACAATGGGTAATGACTCATATACACCCATGAAAGGTATAATAGTCAATGCTCTTGAAATAACCACAAAAGGTAATTATATGAAGAACGAAACTTTATATGTATATACATTTGAGTGTATGTTATTATTAGTGGTTTTTCTTCCATCAATAGTACAGAAGGTAATAAGAAGATCTCTGTTATTAAAGTTGGCAATAAAAGTTCTTTAACTGGTAGAACTACAACAAGAATCCAAGTACATGATTCTTTATTTTATATGCATATGAAATGATCATGTTTAACATAATCTAAATGATGATATTTTATAGAATGTGCTATGCATAACATTGGTATCAGAGCAAGGTTGTGTTTGTTTGTTTTTATGCATGTTAACATCAAGATATAAGAACCTGTTTTAAACTTAGCTATTGATTATATGTGAATAATTATATAAATCTGTCATCAAGTTTTGCACTGTTATTAGAACTTAACTTGTCTTATACGGTTGTCTTCTTTTCATATACAAAAACATTTGTTTTGTTTTTCTTTCCTCTCGTTACTTCTCTCTCTAAACATTATCCACGAAAGCATGGCTTTGGGTGTTTTTTTTCAAATGACAACGTCATTGTTAGAGGATGCAAGTAAAATTGATAATGCTTATACTGCATGCGTTGGTAACATGTCATGCATCTGGAAATTGCTTGGTGACATCCAAAAATGTGTCTACAAAGTGTGGTTTTGGATTTTTCTAGATTCAAAGTTTTTTTGTTATAGTTTTTTACACTGTTACCTAAATAAGAATCCAACAGTACCGAGAAGGAAGAAAAGAAGAAGAAAGAAGAAGTAACAAAAAAATAAATGAACAGATACATAGAGAAGAGGAAGAAGACACGTATATCTTCTTCTTGAAAATTAAAATGACACTTGATTTTTTACTTGTTTTGTTGTGCTTTTTTAAATATTTGGAGATATATATTATAATAACAATAAATGGGTCATGTCCAACATACCTTAGGGGCTTTGACTTGGACCTACAAAATATATATCTTTCGTTCATTAAGGATTGAAGGCTTAGGCCTATATACCCGCATTAAGGCTGGACTAGACCTTAATATCTATATTGATATTTAAATTAAATATATAATAAAGAATTAGAAATAAGTTTTCTAATTTACCCAAACTAATTAATTTTGTTACATTAGTTTCGAATTAAACTAAAAAAAACTAAGTTGTTTAGTTAAAATAAACTTAGAAATAAGTTTATTTTCGTTGAATTACAATTAGGTGTTGCATCAGAAATTAGTTTCTAATTAAACCTAGATAAATTGATTAGTTCAGTTATCATATAATATTAAAAATCAGTTTCTAATTGATTAGATATGAATAACATAATTTGATAAGTTAAATAAATTGCTCATAGAATTAAATTGTTTCCATTCTATGAGCATGAGTTCGTTATGTGTTAGATAAAATAATTTGTTTATTTTATGCACTCTTTTGATTCCTAAGAATTTGTTTTTAGAAAAAAATGCCTATAATTAAGCGAACGCTTAAGCTTATTCGATGTGAGGCACAAAAGAGACGTATTAGCAACATGTATGTATAGTTAGTTAACATGCGCTTAATGCCTAAAGACAGTCTAACATGACATGTTATTTCAGTTAATAACATGATGCAAGAGTTATATTTTGGAGGTTGCCTAGCTTATGCAGATGTTGAAGTAAAGTACTTGACTTTGCTTGCGACATTACCTCAGCCTTAAGGTGAACTGTTAATAATGCTCTGGAATAATATGCCTAACAAGAAGACTTATAATTTGTTAGTGATAACATTTATTAAAGAGATAAATATAAGAAAGTTTATTAGGACTTTGTGTTGGGCCTCGATTCGTAATAAGCATGTTTAAATTATTTTGAGGTTTTAGGTTGATAATTTTAATTTGATTGAAATAAATTGAGGATTTTATTGCTTAAGTTATGATTATTTTAATGAAGGGATTTAGTAAATTTCGATTTGGTGAGAAATTATTTCTCTTGTGATGCGTTGTTAGTAGTAAAAGAATTTCATGAATTGAGAGTTTTATGAGTTATTAGCATTTAAATAGAATAAGTTGAATTGAAAGAGTAACTTAGGTTAAAATG